>LPNX011119116.1:0-31762 GCA_001517045.1 Pseudotsuga menziesii | reverse complement strand
ATATATATATATATATATAAACTTTTCTATGTATATATATATATATATATTGTTGTTAGTCGTAATTTAATTTAAATACTTACTCACTTGATTACATTTATAATTCTTAATTTTCCTTTTTGTTTGTTGGCACAAACTTGTCATCAACATGGGATCGTTGATCAACTACGATCAAACAACTTGAATATACCTGCGGCTTCTTAGCAAGGTGATTAACGTTGACATCTGAGTTTTTTTTACAAGTTAAGAATAGGACCCTAAGGTTTTAACCTTAGTCCTAAGCCTTGGGTCATATTTGAATCCTAGTACTATGCTATATAAAGGTTTATGATAATGTTTAATTTTTTCTTTAACATTTACCTTTGAACAAGGTTTAAGAAACTCTTGATTTTGATATTTTTAAAAGTTTGCAAATGTGTAACCATCCATGAGATGGTAATACTAAGGCCTTGACCTATGTTTGGAAACATACAATGATGGTTGTAACTTTGAAAAGGTGTTTAAAAGGTTCGATGGTTATAAGGCAAGGTTTAATGCTTGACGGCTCGCAGGGTTTAATGGAGGTTTTATGACAGCACTTGATACTCAAACTTGTGGCTTGTGGGTTGACAGTGTATCCAAGTTGATTTAATGCCTTGTTGCAATTATTTAACTGCACTCTCAAGCCTCATAATTGGCAACAATATCTTTTCCCTCCATTTGTAACCTACCTTAGCTCCATGAAATTGGATGTGATTTTATGGGGTTTGCATAAAAATAGGAAACTGTATCTCATTTACTCTATTGTGAAACCAACTATTTGGTCATTGTGATGGTTATTTTTGCTTGTTAGTGTTTTTGTATGCCTCCTCATCGGGGGTTATTAACTTACTGAGGTTAATGAGCTCTCCCTAGAGTGGATACTAGTTTTATTTTCTGGTTATAAAGCTCATGTTGCTCATTCAAGCTCTGCAATGAGAATTTTGTGGTTTTGAAGTGTATACGTGTGTATTGATCCATGATGAGCTCTATCTCTTAGCTCTGCGTATTCTCAATACCTTCTCTATTTCTCTTTGTGGAAGAATAAATGGTTTTTTTCTTGCATTCGACTATTCGTTAACAAGCTTTCTAGAGCAAAGAGGAATCCCATGCTTTCTTAAGGTAATCTACAGTATTCATTGCAGTATTTAAACAATATTTAAGAAAGTTAAAATCTAACAAACATGTTTTTGTTTACACAGGGTATTATGATGGAGTAATCCTTGAGGAGGAATAACCCTCGGTACCCTCGAATAGTTAGAAAGGTAAGGATTCATGTTTTTATTCAGCGTTTACATTTCAATTTCTATAGCATAAACGATTTCTAAGCCAAGACGTGTATGTGACAAGTACAGAGGAGGACAAGACAAGGTAATGACCTTCGTGAACAAAACAAGTTTTGGTTTGTTTGCATTCCCAAAATGGACAAAGGATAACCTCAACTTTCATTCCAGTTATGGATTTTGACTTGGTTTTGATCTATGGTCTTCCTATTGAAGTAGATTACATTTTTTTAACTGTAAGTAGTTACTTTCATTTCTTAGGTTTTAGGATTTAAATCCTTCAAACTTCCAGTTTACAAATTTAACTTGTATTTCCTCTTCTTACAGGGTTATGGCATGGTTATCTTATCACCTTTTTCTTGTTGGATGCACAACTAGTAGCTCTACAATTTAAGTTTGGGTTTGGTATTTTGAATCCAGCTTATAAATTTTGGCCTGTGGTTATGGGGTCGTTGAAGGATATGGAAGTTTAAGCTTCCTCCTTTGCATTTGGTTTCTCTGTATCTGTAAATATCTAACCTAAGATTTCATTCTTCAAACATTTTTTTTACTCTGGTTCCGAATCCAACCCTAACTCCAAGTATTTTGTGTACATGGGTACAATGCTAGCATACACCTACCTGCAGTCGTGAGTAGATTCCTTTGCTGCATAAATAAGGTATGCGTAACCAATTGGCCACCGATTGGCAAAGTTTTGTTTCACCATGGTTTGGGTTTTGGGCTTTTGGAAAAGAAGGCTTCTTAACCTCTTCTTCCCTAAGATAAGTTTAAAAGTATTTTTAAAGAGATGGATCTAGTTTGGTTTGTGACTTTGATACCAGTGTCGTTAGATATTTGTACTAACTAATTAATCCAATGAATTGGATTCTTGATGTATTTTATCACTGTATATGGAAGTTTCTTTAACCTCTCGGCTCAGTTTATAAATTATGGACTTTTTCAGTTTGTTAATAAAACTAGGTTTTTATAAAAGTTTTCCTTAATGGATTGATCATTGTTCACAAGTATACTTATAATATTTGTTTAATATGAATCCTATCAGATCTGTTTTCTACCTCTGTACATTGCTAAATATTTATAATACATTATCAGTTATTTATTCTATTCGAGTTATACTATGATTTGCATAGGGTTTTTCTAGCATGATATTGAATTCTGTATGAAAATTTAATTGCAATTTCTACTAACTTTGTGCATAAATTAGTCTAAAATATAAACAAATATTGATAATATACTTGATCTATAATTTCTATATATAAACTGTATTAAATAAAAATTAGCATGATAATAATCATTTCAGAAATATAACTAGAAAATCTAACAATACATGATTAATAAGATAGAACCTATCACCACTAATGGGAAAACAAAACTGAAGTTGTCGTTCCTCCCAACCAAAATCCTAGAGCAAGAAAGTTACTTGCTCTAGAACCCCCGAGCTTGTTTGTTGAACCACATGGATAAAGACTGATCAATGTTCTCTCTCTGCATAAGCTAGATCATTTCCCATGCATCACAAGACTCTTGATTATTTGATGGGTTCAATATTTATAGTATTTTTCCTAGGAATTTGGTCATTTATGAGCTACCTACTCATAATTTCTCGACAATGAGTCTCGACCTGATTTTTAGAGAGGATGTCTCCTGCATATCTTGAGATTTCATTCAGCAGTTTTTCTACTTGTCATTCCTCCTTGTGGGTCAGCACACACTCTTCAATGACTACTTCAGTTTTGATTCTCTTAGTTTTTCAATTATTAAATAATTAATAATTCTATTACATTTATTTCTACCTCACTTGGTCAAAATCTCAAAAAATACTAATTTAAAGTCTTTAAAAATTAATAAATATTTAGTGTGTTACATATACCTCACCTTTAAAATTAACACCGTCCTCAGAGTTACCTTCTAAACTTCTTCTAAATCATTTTGAAACAGAATTGGATATGCTTCTCGCATATTACTTTCCAATTTCCAAGTGGAATCTTCCAGACTAAGGTGCTTCCATTGCATCTTTACCTGTCCGATGGTATGGTTCCAAAGTAAAATTTCTCTCCTTTCAAGAATACGTTTCAGTTACACTTGAAATTATCCTTCAGGTTCCACCTATATAAAATTCTAGGCAACCACATTAGTAGCATCATGAACATATTTCTTTAAAATTGAAACATGAAAAAAATTATGTACTTTTATAGTAGGTGATAATGCTAGTTGATATGCCACTAGTCCAACCTTTGCTAATATGTCGAAAGGTCCATAATACTTGGGTGTCAATTTTGCATATTTTCCCAATCCTAGGGAACTATTTATGGGTTTCACTTTCACATAAACATGATCTCCTACTTGGAACTCTCATTGAGTTCTTTTTAAATTGGCATAACCTTTTTGTCTATATAGAGATACCTTGAAGTTATGTTGTACCTAATTCACTGTTAGTTCCATATCTTTTAATACTTCAGGTCCTAGCATTAATCTATCAACTGGACTGCTCCAAGAAATTGGAGTATTACATTTTCTTCCATACAGTATTTCAAATAAACTTAATCTAGCTAAAGCTTTAAAATGGTTATTATATGCAAACTCAAAAAGATGTAAATAATCTTCCCATTTACCTGATTTATCCTTTACACACATTCTAAGCATATCTTCTAAAATTTGATTTACCCTTTTAGTTTGACCATCGTTCTGAGGATGATATACAATACTAAAATTTAGTTGTGTGCCAAAACCTTTGAATAAAGATTTCCAAATTTTTTTGTAATTTTTTCATCTCTCTCCGAAATTACTATTTTGGGTACACCATGTAATCTGAAAATTTTATTCATAAAAATATCCACAACATTAATAGCTTTATATGCAGACTTCACTAGAATAAAGTGGGATGCTTTACTAAGCTTATTAACCACAACCATAATTGAATCATTTTGTTTAATATTTTTAGGTAACACAGTTTTGAAATCCATACTGATAATCTCCCATTTCCATTCTGGAATAGGTAATGGATTTAACAATCTGGCTGGATGTTGATGTTCAGCTTTCACTTGCTGACATTCAATACACTGTAGCTAAGTATTCTGCCACTTCATTTTTCATATTAGGACAAAAGAAATATTTTCTTATCATGGTAATCATTTTCTAATATCCAATTTGTCATGAATACGGTCTTTTATGTAAATCATTCCTAACAATTAGTTTGATTTCTTATGAGCTAGGTATATATAGTATTCTTTTATGTAATAACACCCCCTTTTTGTTTAAACTGAATTCATGATTCACTTAATTTTTTGTTGTTTTCTCTTTTAATTTTAAATAATCTTTATCAAACTTTGTTTCATTTTCAATTTTATCTTCTAAATCTATCTCATATATGCTACTTACAGTTACATATAACAGATTTGCATGACGACTTATAGCATATGCCACTTTATTGTATTTCCCTTTGATATGTTTTATTTCGCTACAACAAATCCTGGAATTAGCATCCCATTTAGCGTCCCTTCTTAGTGTAACGTTTTTTAGATTGAGTGGTCAAACTAGACACTATATGGGATGCGTCATGGAAAAAACTTAAAGTGTCTCAAAAAACGTTTGTTTTTGCGTCCTAGATAGCATCCTTTATTACGTCCAAAATAGCATCTATTTTTTTGCTTCTAGAATAGCGTCCAACTTTGCTTCCTAAACAACGTCAAGGTTTCCTTCCTAAATAATGTCATATTTTGCTTCCTAGAGAGCGTCTGGTTTTGGTTCCTAAATGACATCCCCGTTAGCGCCATATTTGCATCTTTAATAGCACCATGTTAGAGTCTATGTTTGCATCTATGTTCATGCCATATTTTCATCTAAACTAGCATCCATTTGTGCTACCACTTTAGCATCCCATTTTGCACCATGTTTTACTTCCAAATATGCGCCAATTTTTGCTTCCTTTTTTGCATCATGTTTTGCTACCAAAATGATGCTGAATATTTCTTCTAATATTGTTGCACCATATTTTTCTTCCTATGTAGCATCATGTTTTGCATCCAAAGTAATGTCTTATTTTTCTACCCTATCAATGCCATGGTTGGCTTCATCATTAGCGCCAGGTTTAGCATCATTTTTAATGCCTAATTTCGCATCTCTATTTACACCCACATTAGCACCATGTTTTTCTACTACTCTAGCGCCCAATTTATCATCCATTTTTACTCCCACACTAGCGCCACAGTTTGCTTCTCATTTAACTCATTGGATTTCTTCTTATTTTGCTTCCTCATGAGCGCCTCATTTAGCTTCTCATTCAGCATCCAATTTTTCTCCTTTGTTGGCCACTAGTTTAGATTCTAGTTTAACTTCTACTTTAATGTCCAAAATAGTATCAAAATTGATTTCCAACCACAACTACATAGAGGGGGGTATTAAGACAATATTTGAGACAATATTTTTGTAAATTGTCTCAACTTGAGACAAAAAAAAATTATGTATTGTCTTAATCAGTCTTTAAGGCACTCGCTTAAAGACAATACACAACTTTTTTTTGTCTCAATTATTGTCTTAAATTTAAGACAATATTCTAAGACACTCGCTTAAAGACGATATTTAAGATTACACAATTTTGTTTTTGTCTCAAGATGAGACAATTTACAAAATATTGTCTCAATACCCCCTCAATGTAGTAGTGATAGAATGCAAATATTTATGATAGGGAACGATGGAATCGAACCACAAACCTTTTGCATTATATAATGCAACTGCTCTACCATTGAGATAGCACCCTGCAGTTTCCTATAGAGTAAGAATACTTCTATTTTTTATATATAAGTTTTTAAGCAATAAGCAGAAAAAAGCTTAAAACACTCAATGTATTTCACTCATTCATCTATAGTTATCATGGACTTAAAAATAGGTGTAGAAAGACTGACCCAACAAGCATGAACTATGAGCCTTACAACTGAGACTAATTCATATGTCCATAAAAGGTAGGAACAAAGGAGTTGGACTTGGAGAAAGGAGGTCAAATACAGTGAGTATTTTAGGTTTTCTCTAAAGTTTAAAATTTTATAAATTAGAAACGTATTAACACTAGTGTTTGGAATAATGAACATCAATTCTAGAAGGCATTATAATCATATGAGTTATAACATAAAAAATAAAAAAACTCAACATATTCATGGCATTCTGTAAAGTTTAAAAATTCAAAAAACAGAAAGGTATTAATGGAATAATGAATATCAATTCTAGAAGGCATGGATGAGTTATAAAATAAAAAATTCAAAAAAGGACAAGAATGAAGCCAACTTAAACTATGAGTAACTTAACTCTTAACGACCTACATTTTGATCATGCTATAGTGTACTAATCAGTGAGCCAAGGCTTAGTGCAAATTGGTATTTATGTTCATGTAACTCTCAAAGAAGTAATTTATACAGTCAATAGATGGAAAGCAATACACTACATATCACAAATTGCAAATAAAAGAAGTAAAAGAACAAGATACCGTACTAAATGATTTAAGGTATTCATTTACAAATTTCAAACTCTTCAAAATGTGTCAAACAATAAAATATGTTGACAAAAGAATGTAAGTTAATTTTTTCTTATATGAACCAAGTACAAAATACACTCATAAAAGGTGCAAGTTAATCCTTGTTCATTTGAACCAAGTACATGAGATCAAAAATGATACAACTCACTATCAAAATAACATGACTTGGGGTAAGGAGAGACTTGGAAATGATGGAGTACAACTAAAGTTTGAAATAAACTTGAGAAAAACAGGTATAAATATTGACGAAACATTTACAAGAAGAAAAGCTCAAAATTATATATATAGTCTATGATAAATCTGTTTCATAAATACTAAAATAAACAAAAAAGACATCTACCATTATAATATTAGAAATGAAACAATCTTATTTCAAACAATCGTCTAGAAAACTTCATAAGTAGACTGATTCAACTTGACCCAACAAGCATGAACTATGAGTCTTACAACTGAGACCAAGTAATATGTCCATAAAAGAGAGGAAAAAAGTAGGTGACCTTGGAGAAATGATATGTGGCCTTGGTCAATTCCATTTAAAGTGGCCTTGGTCAGTTCGAGGTAAAGTCCAATTTTGTCTTCTTCGAAATGCTCAAAATAATTGTAAGATCAAGAAGAAAACCTGGAAGGAATAAGCGTCAAAAAATCATTTTTCCAATATAGCCCTGTTGTCCCACAGTTGCGCCTTTTCAACGATCAGCTTATCCTGTGCCTTCTTTAAATCCACAATCTCTGTCTTGGCTACTTCTTCTCACTCTTGTGAATTCAAAAGGTGACCTCCGATGATTTTTTCTCGGTCGATCAGCTCTTGACTCGTAACCCTCTACAATTGAACCAATGTCTGAGATGACAATTCATTGACATCCAACGAGATTTCTTGAAACTGCTGGAGTGAGGTGTTGACATACTCATTGTTTGTCTCAATTGCGTGCGGCGAAATCTGTACAATCCAAATTTGCTTCCCTGTGCTTATCTCTCTTGCCTTCTGCAAAATGTTTTCTTTGAGAACCCTTTTCAAAATTGCATCAACTAAAGAACTTAGTCGAGTGTTTACCTCTCCAAATTGTTCAGTAGGATGTTTCTTCAACTATGATTCACTCGTAGTAGTTGACGTTATGATAGCTACAATAATGCGGTCGACCTGTGAATCTTCCATTGGCGTTGTGTCATTAGCTTCACCCTGCTCCTGACGCCTCTTTGTTCTTTATTCCTCGAACCTCCGATTCATTCCTGAATATGTTGGGTTTCTTGTCGATGCATCATCTAACTCTTGCTCACTCTACTAGTCAGGAACATCAATTGGTGGACTTGTCGCAATGTCTAACACTTCATACTCACTGATTGATTGTCTCCACTATGTAGACCAGTCATCCACTATGGCATCCATATCTACATCAATAAGCTTATAGAGTGTGGCCAACCACTATTTATGTTGGTCCATTCTCACCTGCATGTGAATTGCATGTGGCCCCATTCCAAACCGGATAACCCGTCGATATTTTACTGCAACTTCTTCTAATAAGCGTGGGATATTCATGGCTATAGCCTGCACAGCTTCCCAATATAGCCAAAACTGTATCGAACAGTCCTTTAAACGTTCCACTTCCTTGATGTACCAAAGTTTTTGATACCATACCCCTCTGCATACTTTGGAGACCTCAACATCCATGCCCTGGTAGTCCTCTGGCTCCATCCAAGCAACTAGCATGATTAAAATGAACAACCAGCTATAAGTGAAATGTCTCTTCCCTGCCTGTGTTGTTATCGCGTCTTATGTTAACTAGTTCAATAGAAACAATGACCAGTTCATTTGTACGCCCTGGGCACACTACATAGCACATGCAATGACCCCATAAGTGCATTGATTGGGTCAGTTCTTTCTTACCACCTTCATGGCGAGAATATTTGCTGCAACGTGCATAGCTTGGTCATTGATCATATCCACCACATATGTTCATTTGTTGTGTTGCATCCCAAACTTCCTCTTCAGCTTCACATCCAGTCTCTTATCATTATCCTTACCACGAAAGTACTGCGATGGATCGGTCCCTTGCATGAGCAACCCCATGATCTGGGAAATCAACTCTCAAGTGACTGGCACTGGGTGGTCCAGCCACATATATCCCCCTGTGAAAACATCCCAACAGATATTTCACACATGTTTTTTCTTCCACCAACCTTCTGAAATGCAGCATATTGATAAGTCCTAAAATCCCCAATTTTCCAATCCCAACGCCCAATCATGTGGAGTGCGCGCTATTGGGTCGTTGTCTACCCCTATCTCCAGTACAAATGGATCCTCTATGATCTCATTCAATGATAGCAGGTCGTGACATTTGTACTTCGTCTTCTTGATGCAGGGCATGATGTCCATGGTGCATTCCATCCCCTATGGTATTGACGACATCCTGACCAGATACCTCTAGTTCTTCCTCAACTTGCACGGCTTGGCACCAGGTCTGCATGGAGGAACATATTCAGGGATTTCCGCAATGGACACCCCAGTACTGTTCATGGAGTCCTTAGCTCTTGATATCAATGGCCTCGCAGGTTCTATAGCTTGTTCCTGTGCCTATGCAAAAGTTATCGTCGATCGCTTCTTTGGTACAGGAGACTTGGGCTGATGAGCCCCCATCTTCTTTGTTAGGATTGATGATGAACCCACCGACATGCTGGTTGTTTCTTGCTCAATATTCACCCCGATAACTGGTGAATCTCTCCAAATATAAATCTCTATCGGTATTGGCTCACTCGACATTCCTCAATTGCCCAACAACTGCTCAACACCACGCCTCAACCTCACTCTACTCTGCAACTCAACTCGGCGATTCAATCTTCACAACTCTGCAACAACTTAACTCTACAACTCAATCTTGATAATGGTGATTTTGAACCACATCCTACCAACTCTTATAGTGTCAAATCAACCATGTGAACGATTTCTTAATCATTATGACCAAATCCTCCAACTTGTCCTCCTCAAAATCCTCCATGGAATCCTCCTTGCTACTGATATTGTGGTTAATTGAAATGTTGTTGTTGCAGGGTATTTGGATGCGGTTGCGCATACTACGGTTGAGTATACTGTGGCTGCTGCAAAGCATATTGCATCTGGTTGTATTGTGGCACAAACTGCGGTTGTGGTTGCGACTGTGGTACAAACTGCAGTTGTTGTTACAGTTGCGGTTGTACCATATATTATGGCTATTGTGGTGGAGGTCTCTCTGTCGATCAATGGTATTCTATTTTAAAAAATTATGCATCTATTTTCCTCTCTTGGAGAAAATCATATGCTCGACAGTCTTTGTCATTATGCCCAACAGATTGAAAAAATGTGCAATACAAATTTGTCAGCTTTAAGACCATCTTCTACATAAATACGCAATCTTCATGTCGATGTCCATGAACTTGGAAGACGCAGAACCATGGCATGCCTCCATGACTCAATGGATTTGGAGCTCCTGATAATAGATCATTTCAGAATTCTGGGCACTAATCCTTATGATGCCCTTCCACATGGCATCGAGTACACCATATTTCCTCATGGTTCTCCCTTCCCTTCTTAATGTCTTGCAATTGGATCGTCAAGTTCACCAATTGGGATTGAATTTGATTCATACCAACTCCAGTCTCACCAACTAGTGAAGCTTCCAACTTCATCACAATCTCTAGAGCCTTGCTTTTTGTCGCAATATTTTTTTGCATCAATGACAGCCTGATATGTGGTACCAATGTTGCGATGAACCACTCATTCAAAATATAACTTTCACCGTCAGCATCTCGAATCGTTGATCAAAGTCCCAAATAGTCTCATTTGGATATTGTTTGATCTTCTTTAACTCTGTGATATATTTCACTTCAAACTTTGGCTTTCTAAACTCTTTGATCAATCCTTTTTTTATCTCAGTCAGAGTTTTCACTGGAGTCCCTGTGGGAACTTGTGTAAACTTCATGTACCGACCCAATGCGTGACCTCGAAAGGTTGTCACCAAATGACCCGTCTTGACATCATCATCTAGGACTTGCTTGACAGTCTAGACTGCTTCACATAGAAACCAGTATTGCTTGGGATCCTCAGTCTTGTTTCCCTGAAACAAAGGTAACTTTACATCACCTCCTACCATCCTGGTCCTTCTTCCTATGTTTGTTGATCCTCTACTATTAGAGTGTTGATGACAAGTCAGACAATTTTGTGTTGAGCTACCCTCTTCCTGATTGATGTGCAGTGCATGAAGGTGTGGGTACATTGTTGCTCTGGGTTGGTCTTTCCTCGGGATCAGGCATAGCCTAGTCGTCTCCTTCATCCCTTGTGATCTTCTCTCGTAGCCTCTTGTCTTAGCCATAGTAGGACTCTCTCATTTCCTCTACCTCTTCTCTTGCCGAAACCTTACTCCACTTTGCAGAAGACCACTTCCTTCCTCAACTTCTCTCACAGTCTCATCGTAACCCCTATCCATCTACCCCATATCATTCCATCCAACCCTCGTCTTTATGATACCTGCAGCCTCTGTACACCAGGGCTCTACTTGTTGAAGTTCGTCTTCAATATGCCTTTTTCACAGATGATAATCTTAATTGACAATTGCAAAGATAACAGAAACCTACCTCTTGGTCCTTTGAATCACTGTAATATTTGACTATGTCAACTATGAACTCAATGATGTAGCCTTCTAAGATACTGTCAAGCCACACTTCGATAGCCCTCGATTCTTTTTTTTCTACCTCCTATAGCTGTTGGATCAACTTTGGGGTCCAGCAAATGGGTTTTCCTCCTTGAAAATTTGTCTTTCGATAGGTCAGCTGCACCAACCACTCGGACAAGATGATCAGGAATTCAAAAGAAAAAAAAGTACTCGTGTAGATCATAATACGTGTACCTTCCCAGCCACTATTCTGTTGTTAATCCAAGGTTTTGATTTTCTTCTACTGCGAATTCCGAAGCCTTCTTGTCCAACCAGTCTTGAATATCCAGTCTCTTCGGATGCTGCAACATTTCCTCCCTCTTCTTCACACTACGGTCTCGAAAATGGAACCATTTGTTGACACGGATCCATCAACAGGGGTTCACTCTCTGTCGACACCCTTAACCTAGCAATCTCCCTGAGCACTAGCCCAGACAGGTTTTAGCCTATCCAACAACACCTGCGGAGCAGATGAGGTCTCACCCGAGATGTTCAAGGGAGGACTGTCGGAACCATGTTTCTACAGTAATAAGGAGGGCTTTATGCATCTACTGTTAAATTATCACAACATTAATTCATAGATTCAAGCATTGGTTCGTTATAGCATATTCATACTAACATTCATCAAATCACATAAAACCATTCAGATTGCAGCAATATAAAACAGATTGATCATCATGACATGATTTAAAACATAAAAGCATCGCATGATTTAGAAATAATCATCATACTGCAATATTATCCATTCACTTCATATTGCAGAAAGCAAAAAAGCATGAAAATGCAAAAGACAAAGTGTTTCCATCACAACCCTTTCATGTCATATTATCTCCGCATCAAAACTACAAGTTCTCAAAATAGTTGATATCTCGCATCAACCATAGAACATAGATGCGCTCTTCAAGTCCACATACAAGATCTCACAACAATATCTCAAAAATATCTCTCTATAAGGATGATCAAAATATCCTTTTACATTACAATCCTAGATCTATTTATAGGCTTGCGCCTTTTACAACGTGGTCCACTTAAATCAACTTCCTAACTACTTGGACCACAATCTACAAAATAGCGACCAAAATCTACAAAATATGACCAAACTTCCTTGTGCGCCATCTTTCGTCTTGCGCATGAACTTTGACTTTACGCATCATCCTCGGTGTTGCGCAACTAACTATCTCCAAAACCGCCTACCAACAATGATGTTGGGTTTGATAATGTTGTTTTGCTGGAATACAATGGTCACACTTTAACCGAAGTTCTATTCTCCAATTTTTTTGAAGGTATTAGATGTAAAATTTGCATAAATTAAAATTAAAATTTTTATGGGCACCATTAAAAATGGTGGTACCTTTTGGAAAACTCTTTCTTCTATGAGGCCACTTTTCCTATGGTTTCGTAGACCATAAATTGCTTTTTTTCCGGCGTCCATAACTTGTGCTACAGTATTAATGGCCCTTTTATATCATAGTAGACGATTTGTGAAAGGTTTAATTGCATGACTCTTAAATCTTAGTTTAGCTTTTGCTAAAAAATTTAGTAGTAAACGTGGTTTTATTATCTCTCAAATTTAGAATTTACTCCAAGTCCTGGCAGGGTTTTTAATTGTATATCATGAAATTTGAAATCATTGTGCTAAAGATGTTCATGTTAATTGATTTTGAAAATATATTAATAACCAGGACTTATATGGAAAACCATTTGACTACACTTTTTTTTTCATTCCAGCAAAACTAATTTCATTACTAATGAAAGAAACTTTAGACAAGCAAGGCATTGAGTAAGAGAAAGGAATTGCGGTTAAAGATATTGTGGAAGAAGGTGAATTAGTGAAAGAGAATGAGGAAAAAGAAAAGAGATGGATGTTGTTGAAATTAATTCACATAGGAGTCTTGATTCTCGATCTCCTTAGAGTGATGCCCCTAGCAGTTCTAGGTCAGTCTTCCTTTCCCCTTTTATTGAAATGATCTGTGAATGTCATGGAAGTGTTATTAAGGTCTATCGTTTTGTTTCTAATATTATCTTGGCATTCTTCACTATATATATTATTTCATATAGTTTGGTGTTGTATAATTGTACGATGTACACTTTGTTGTCTTGTTAATTTAATAAATGGATTTTTCTCTCCAAGGAGTCCCGGCAGGAGCCCTCAGAAGAGTTTGAGTAGAAGCCCAAGAAGAACCTTGAGAAGAATCCCTAGAAGTATCTTGAGCGGGAGTCAAAGTGAGAATCCTAAGAGAATCTCAAGCAGGATCCTGAGTAGAAGTCATAGAAGGGTATTGAGTAGAAGCCTCGAATGAGTTTGAGCAGGAGCCCAAGTGTGATTGCACGTAGGTTTGTAAGCAGGATCCCAAATCCCAGGGCTTTAAGTAGGATCCCAAGTGTGATTGCTCGCATGCCTTTAAGAAGAAGTCCACAAAGGAGTTTGAGTAGGAATTCATGGAAAACCCTATCTCAAAGTCCCTTGAAATTCGAAGAAGGACTCCAATCAGAAGGTTGTTAAGAGGATCAAGTCATAGTCATGTTGTTGATAAGAGTACACGTGCAGACGTGCCGACAAAGGTTGTCACTTATGTAATCTCTGATTTTATTAATAGAAATATCTTTTCTTGTCTAATGATGTGCATTTAAATGAATATTGAATCCATGGATGCGTTTAATTGCTTATGAATTATTGTTTATATATGCTAGAGTAGACCTAACATTATACTCTATAGCGTGCTTTCCTTGTTTACTGTTGTTGAGAGTAAATTGCTAAAGCAAGCATGATTGGAAAAATCTCAACGGGGATCTACTTCAACCGTCCGGAATAAGGTATGATTCGAGATCCTTTAGTGTTAGATGTTTTATTTCTCTTGCATATTGGGAAGGGATTGATTTCTGTAGTTTCTTTGTCTATTGTGGTACACCCCAAGCCATAGAAAGTTTTCACCGTAATAGAATTGGCGACCATACTAGGGAGGTTCCTAGTTGTTTTTCTTTGGTGGTTTTTTGGCATTCAATGTGCTTGAATTGCTCTGATTTATCTATTTCTGTGTTGGGTATGGGGGCATGATTGCCTAGTAGTGTCCTGTAGGAGTAAATTTTGTCTCAGATTGTCCATTTACCTTATTTTTCTATATTTTTCTTCATATACGTGGGTTTTTCTTTCACAATCGTGTGTACACGCGGGTTTCTCTGGAATAGTCGTGTATGTTCGCAGGTTTACTGAGAACAATCACGTATGCCCTGGTTTTTTTCTTTTTTGGGAAGATTAAGTGTTGCTGGATGAGTTTGGATGATTGCAGAGTGTTCCTTGATGCTTCTGGAGTCTGTATCTACCCTTTGTTTCTGACCAAAGACTCTTTTTAATTTGATTTTTGAAAATGTTCTTGTCATTTCATTTTCTACTTTTTGTTTTGAGATTAGTGCATTAAGTCTCTTTTACCTTAGTGCTTTGCTTGGCTGGTGTCTATGAGTGGTTGTAGAGTCCAAGGGTTGTAGAGTCATATTTTTGCTTTTTATCTCATTTAATTCAAAAATACAAAAACATTTTTATTTTTGCATTGTTTGCATTTTGCATTAGCATGGTACTTGCATTAGGTTTGCTTGGTAAATTTTAGTCAGATTTTCATATAGGAATGATTGCATATACATTTGAAGGAAAAAAATTGCACTTCACATAGTAGCATACCTTATTTTTCATTTGACACGGTGCATTTGCATTGATTGTTAGGTGTGCATTTTACTTCTTGTTGTGTCATAACATCATTAGTTGCATGTCCATTTACCCTTTGAGTAATAAAGCCAATTAAAATCAACGCATAATAAAATGAATTACACTCTTTTATTTTCTAGGGTGCACCAACAAGACTAGGTTTTAGGGTCTTGGAATAGTTCATTGTGAGTTAATTCTCCAAGACCACTAAACAAAACAGTTAGGTGTTTGTCCAGGTCAGAGTGTCAAATCCTTTATATAATTAGTGTTTCTTGGGATCCTCCTCTTACAAGGGAGTTAAGCACGAGGCAGTGTGAGAAATTATGATTAGGATGACCCTTGATTGTGATTGATTAGAACCAGAAATATTTCCATGATTGTATTTGTATCTAGGGGCCTTTGAGGTATTGGCTAGTGCACCCCTGGGGTACTAGTTGTGCTTTTAGGCTTCAAGCTTTGTTACCCTGCCCATACGGTCAATCCCGCTTGTGAGTGTCCACCTGAGCATTGATTATATCGAGGTGACCTTAGTTGCCTTACCTAGGTTATCGAGGGGGTATTTGCAGAGGTTCTTTTGCAGGTGTCCTGGCCAGGTAGGGGTCGGACAGCACAGTCACTATATGCATTGAAGTTGAGGGACACTATAATTGGTTACAAACCTCCGCTTGTTGTGTATGGGAGTCTCAAGCCTCTCCTAGGCGAGACATACCTGCATCATTTGGGATCTCACATATCCTACCCTTGGTTTTATTATGATTTGGCTTTACATTTTTAGGTGTATGCTCTGTGCATGCTTGTTTTCCTAGGGTTTTCGTAATTAGATCGAGTCTTTTTATTTTTTGAGTCATTGTGGATTTGGGCGCAGCACCCCACCATTCCTGTCATTTAGCAGTTTTTTCACCTTCCACGTCTCCTCCTCCTTTGGGAGAAAGAACCAAACAGTTCAGGTGGACTACTTCTCACTTTGATTCACACACCATGGGAGATCATGAGGATGAGATTCCAAAGATGTCCTCTCCACCTCATGAGGTTGGGGAGGAAGATTCTACTAGCACATATGCTCCAATCACATGAACAACCTTCATGATCTGGTTATGATCCCTCATTCACAAGTCACCGGTATTGGTTTCCGGGTGCCGAGACTCACTATGAACCCACAAGCACTAGTAATGTTAGATATGACATACCTGATATCCCTAAGCTCGATCTGGCATATCATGTCGAGTCAGAAGTTGACCCTGGCACTACGCCTAGGGGCACTCCCACTCTTTTCCATGCGTAGAGGTTTGGGGGCACTAGTCACATTGCACCTTCCATCCCTATGGTGGAGGCATCTTCACATGCTCCTCCTAGGCCTAGTGTTAGTAATCTTATTCAGATACCAAGATCGAGATGAGTGAACATTGGGAACACCACTTACATTCCTTCACATGTCCCTTTGTCTTTGAACCTTGTTCCTTTGAATGCTTTTTTAACGACTCATCCTCCCCCTAACTCGCATGGGCCTTTAGGCTGGACTGTTGATACTAGCCATGTTCGTTCTGTGATTGCTAACACGATAGTATCTCAGAGTCGAGTACCTCCCGTTGTGTCAACAGGTCATGTACCTATTTCTGGATCGTCTTATGTTCCACCTCATGGAGCTCCCCATATACCAAACTATGGACCTTCTCATGGTACATCCCATGGAACACCTTATGGAGCTTCTCATGGACATTCTTATGGACCGCAGTATGGACAAAACTACCAACCCTATGGGTAAGGGTATCAACAACCCACTTACTATTCTAATTATGGCTTTGTAGCACCTCATAATCAAGGTACCCCACATCACAATGCTTCCATGCAGCCCTCCATGGGTCAAATGGGAGGAGGTTATTATGGCCAAGGCCATGGTATTTATAGAAATCAACCTTACATGAATCAAAACTACTAGGGAGCATGGAATCGACTGGCTCAACCTAGGCTCCCTTTCCTTGCGACATTGAACTTACCTGACTTGTCGAGATTGATGAACGATCCTGTGGCTCATAACCCGACATGACCGATAGTCCCTACCAAGCTTCCTTCGGACATTCCCAAGTTCGAAGGTAAGGTTGGTGAAGATCCTAGTGAGCATGTCACCACTTTCCACCTTTGGTGCTCTTCCAATTCCTTACATGATGATTCCATTCGTTTGAGGCTATTTCAATGCACCCTAACGGGTCATGCAGAAAAATGGTATATAGAGTTACCGAGGGGGCTTATGCTATGTTTGATGATCTTGCTATGAATTTTCTTAATCATTTCCAGCTACCCATACGTTACGACGTCAGTACCGAACTCTTGTCAACCTTCTGGCAAGACAAATCCACACACATTTTGGATCATATTCAAGAGTGGCATAGATGGAAATGGTTAATTAAATCCTTTATACCTCCAGAGTTTCTTCTTGAATGGTTCCTCAAATCATTGTTACCCTACATCGCGAAGGATGTTTCTACATTCGGAGTTCAAAACGAGGAACAAGCTATCTTTTGGGCACAAGAGTTGGATTTGATCTATGCTCAATCTGGAATTTTGTATGAGATTATAACAAACACTCCAAGATCCAATTTCGACCCCAAGATCAAGCCTGGGCCACATGCCGATGGTATTGTTGGATCTAATAGTACTGAACCTATGGAATCAGTTACGAAACAAGTGAGCCAGTTATAGATTAACAAGTCTACATCGGGACAAGATACGGCTTCGTCTCAACCTACCCAATTGGCGAGTGTACTCTTCATGCAATCGTCGAACCCGAAAGGCAACTAGTAGCCTGGAAGGAATAAGAAAAAAGGAAAAAATAATCGTAAGGGTGGGAACAAGAACGAAAATGATAATAATAACGATAAAAACAATAATGCTGGGGGGCACAAGCAGTCTAAACATAAGGTGGAGTTTCCTTGTAAGTTGTGTAAGGATGGCCACCTTACTCACTTGTTCCCTCGTATGGAGGATGCCTTGAAGTTCATAGCACAGAGCCCAACTGTGTTTACTAATCCTTTACCCAATAATCAAAATATGAACTCGAGGACCATTGATCCTAGTTGTGCATCTGGTAGAAATCAAAATCTGCGAGAGGCCACTAGTGGTCACGGTTGCATCAACATGGTGCGTGCTATTAAAGTTGTGACTCGTGCGAAAGATTATGGTTCATCACAATCAGAACTTGGGAAAGAACCTTCCCCACCCGAGATCCCTTTGTGAATCAAAAAGCCTATGGATAAACCTAAAGCTCCACCTCGCATTCCTAAGGGAGTCTTAAATCATTCGGGGCACAATCCTAATTCCCAAGCCACCCAGAACTATTCAGTTGTCGAGGATTTGGGCCATACTCCTTGTGCGATGTCCGTGTTAGAAGTGCTTTAGACTTGTCCTCCGCAGAGGAAATCCTTGTTGTCTGCTCTTGGGGTTAGTGATGATGGCTCTTCTTCCATGATCAAATTTGAAACCATGGGAGTATAGCCTCGCTTGCCTTACTACTTGTCTCTTTTGATTCATGTAGAGTGTCTTAACAACATCGTCATGCATACTGTCATTGATGAAGGTGATGCTGCTTCCATGATGTCTTTGTCTTGTTAGAAGGTCTTGGGTTCTCCCGTGTTGTCTCAATTTGCCACCATGTTGACATCCTTCGATGATAGATCATTTCAGCCGCACGGGATTCTTCCTTCTCTAGAGGTCCAATTGGGAAGGAAGACAATCGTGATCGAGGTCAAGGTGGTTGATGCGCCCCTTGACTACAATCTTTTACTGGGTAGGAATTGGATGTATAGTATGCAAGCCGTAGCTTCTTCCCTCTTTCGAGTGATATGATTTCCGTTTAATGGGAATATTGTTACGATTGATCAAAATTCATTCCATAATCAAAGTGTCAATGCATCATTGGGAGCTTCTATCCTGATTATCGATCATTCTCAGCCAGCAACTGGGAGTGTGGGCATAGGTATGTATCCTTCTCTTATGGGAACCTTTAGTTGTCCTGCGCCCATTCTTATGATTGGGTCTATTTTTGGTGGGGCTTCGTCGTCGTCAAATTCGGTTTCTTTTCGCACTACCCATATGGAAGATCCTTGGATTCCTCCTTCACCAAGTACTCCAAGTGTACCTGTCGAGAGGAACGTGTTGTTTCCTACAACAATGGTGGCGTATCAAGCAAATCTTGATCAGGTTGCAGAGCCTAGTCCTTACTCTTCACGGATGGAGGAGGAGGACCCATATGTGCTTCCTACATGGGTAGTAGAGTCATCTCAATCACATGATTGCCTTGATGATGTTTTTCCATCGGATGAAGCTATTCTTGAGGCCATGTCTGGGGTTGAGAAACCTTGGGAAGAGTTGCATCATCGATCATATTTTCTTCCTAATCTTGATCGTATGGAGTGTGATGACTTTAGGGAGATTCTTAGTGAGAAGATTGGTAGCCCTGTGGTTCCATTAAGCTCTCCTGGTCAGATGGCTGATGGAAACATGGCTAATTTATCACCAACAATTCCTATCAATATTTCTCGTGATCTTGGCAAGGTTGAGAATGTCTACATTGGGGAGGGTTGTTCCCCCGATGAGATCAAGGAGTATACCAAGTTGTTTAAAGAGTTTCGCGACATTTTCGCTTGGTCATATGAAGAAATGTAGGGTATATACCCTCGTATTATCGAACATGAGATCAAAATGTATCCATATGCAAAACCGATTCGACAACGTTTACATGCAGTGAATCCTAGAAAAGCACCTGCCATTAAAGTTGAGATAGAGAAACTACTTCAAGCTGGTTTTATCTATCTCATTCCCTTGACATAGTGGGTTTCAAATCCCATTTCGGTGGATAAGAAGTAGGGAACGATCCACATATGCACTGATTTCCGTGACTTAAATCGTGCCTGTCCTTAGGATAATTTCCTGAAACCATTTATTGATCATATTTTGGATGTGTGCAGGAAGTGAGGTATTTTCCTTTATGGACGGTTTTTATGGATATAATCAGATTCAGATTAAGCCCGAGGATCAACACAATACCGCATTTATTTGTCCTTGGGGTACTTTTGCATATCGAAAGATGCCCTTCGGCCTTGAAAACATCGTAGCTACATTTCAGCGGGCCATGACCTTAATATTTCATGATCTTAAAACGATTATTGAGGTATATTTGGATGATCTTGCTGCTCACTCTCATTTGAGAGTACTTCATCCATATCATTTGAGATTAGTGTTTGAAAGATGTCGTCATTATCAAGTTTGTTTAAATCCTCATAAGTGCATCTTTTGCATGACTGTTGGTCATTTACTAGGATTCATCGTATCCAAGGAGGGTATAAGAGTCGATCCCTTAAAGGTTGAGGAAATACTTCAATTGTCTCCCCCACGTAATATTTGACACCTTCAATGTTTACAAGGCATGGCGAACTTCTTGCGAAGATTCGTGGTTAAATTTGCCAACTTGACTAAAGGCATTATGCATCTTTTGAAGAAGGACACCTTTTTTTACTGGGATGAGCGAGCCCAGGAGTCTTTCAATGCTCTTAAGCGAGCCTTAGCAATGGCCCCCATGCTTAGTCCACCAGAGTATAGCCATGATTTCTTGATTTATGTGGCCGCGTCTCAGGAGATGGTTGGTATGGTTTTGGTTCAGGAGGATGAGGAGCTCCATGAGAATGTCATATATTATTTGAGAAAAAACCTTATAGATGCGAAACTTCGCTATTCCCATCTGGAGAAGCTTGCCTTGGCCACCGTTCATGCAGTTCAGCATTTGAGACATTACATTCTCCTTCGCCAAAATTTGATCGTAGCTCATATCAATCCATTTCAGTTCGTCCTCACTAGAAAGATGATTGGGGGAAAATATAATATATGGATTTTCATTTTGCAAGAGTCTGATTTCGAATTCATTTTGGCGAAATCGAAGAAATCGTTAATCTTTGCAAAGCTTATATCCGATTTTCCAAGTTTGGAGGAGGAGGAGGTTTATGAGGATTCTTTTGTTGATGAGCATATTTTCCTCATCTCAACTGTGGACCCTTGGTACAGGGATATCATCGTTTATTTGCAAACATTGAAGGTACCTACTCACCTCTCATGGGATGAGCGGTGACGATTACGTAATGCATCTAAGAACTACCTTATAGTGGATAACACTTTGTACCACCATGGGGTAGATTCCATTTTGTGTCGTTGTTTAACCCATGATGAGGCTGAGGTTGTGCTGAATGATTGCCACGGAGGGGTGTGTGGTGGTCATTTATCTGGGATTTCTACAGACCAAAAAATCTTGAGAGCAGGCTATTTTTGGTTGTCCGTCTTCAAAGATTGCATTAATGTGGTCAAGAAGTGCCACCCTTGCCAAGTGTTTTCACGTAATGTGTGCTCACATCTAGCCCCGTTACATCCTATTGTCACCGTTGGTCCCTTCACCGAGTGGGGGCTTGATTTTATGGATTGCAACCCAGCTTCGCCTAGGGGGCATCATCATATTATTGTGGCTGTCAATTACTTCACGAAATGGGTAGAGGATATGCCCACAATTAAATCCAATGATGAGACAGTTGTGCATTTCATTTTCAACCAGATTATCACCAGGTTTGGCATTTCAAAAGAGCTTGTCACTAACCATGGTAGGCACTTTCAGAATAAAATGATGGAAGAGTTGGCTTCCAAGTTAGGATATAAGCAAGAGCACTCCTCTTCTTATTACCCTTAGGCGAATGGATAGGTTGAAGCAGTGAACAAGTCACTGAAGTATATTCTCCAACAAACCATCACACAAAGCAAGAATAATTGGCATATCATGTTGTATCCTGCTTTGTGGGCCTATAGAACCACGGTTAAGACTACCACCGGTTTTTCTCCCTATCATCTTGTGCATGGGGTGGAGTCATTTTTACCAGTTGAATGTGAAATCCCTTCTCTAAAGCTAGTTGTGGAGCTTTTAACTGACACTTCTGCATTGGAAGAGCATTTGGTCCACTTAGAGCAGCTTGATGAGCAACGTCGAGATGCCTTAGTGGCTCTAGAGGTTAACAAGTATCGCGTCAAGGTCCAATACGATAAGTCTATCCGTTCGAGGAATTTAGTGAAGGTGACTTGGTCCTTTTGTGGGATCAAGCTAAGGAACCCTTGGGGGTAGGAAAATTTAATCCCATGTGGCATGATCCTTACGTGGTTAAATGAGTCTTAGAGAAAGGCTCCTATGAGCTGGTTGATTATGAAGGGACAGCCTTAGTGGAGCCTAGAAATGGGCTCTATCTCAAAAAATATTATGCATGATCTTCAGCCAAGGATGATTTTTGTATATTATTGTAGAGTTTTGCATTGCATAGTTAGGTTTTCTTATGGTGATTGGGTTTGTTGATTAGCTTTTGTTTCTTATGACAGATGTCGATGGAATCTTTCGTTTTCATAGGATTCGCTGATGGTGCTAGCCGCCACACTCAAAACTCAGCTTCGGTTGCTTGGGTGATCTATACTCCTACAGGTCAAGTATTGTCTTCAGGAGGCATATGTTTATGACCTTCTTCAAACAATTTTGCTAAATATAGTGCCATCATTGAGTTATTACGTGATGCCATTTCACATGGTGTTCATTCTCTTGAGGTAGGTCTTGATTCGCAGTTAGTGGTTTCACAGCTTAATGGTTTGTATCGTATTAGGGATCCGACATTATTATGAAGATTCTTACGTGTTAGATTGCTAGAACGACAATTTGAGAGTATAACATACATTCATGTTTCAAGAATTTTTAATCAAGTTTCTGACTCATATGCTAACTATGTGTTATATTGGCATTTGTTTCATAGACCATAAGCATATCACAAACACACATTTTACACACATGTAAATATAATAAAAATCGATCATCATAAAAGTTTTTTCATTAACTTCAAAAAGTGTCGTCATAATACATAAGTGTCATATACAAAATTGGGGCTTCTGAGCCACCAAAATATACTACACAGTCATACAAAAATGAATACACTCAGGTCTCTAAGCCTAAGGTGGAGGAGGTTTCTGATCATGACAGTACACTACGGCTCTAGATAGTCGACGAAATAGTCGAACCCATGCTCGTGGTACACCAACTACCTGGCGCTGCATGGCCTCAGGCAAGTCCTCGACTTGCGCCATGGGTACCCTGTGTGTCAAATGAACAAAGTTCATGTGGATGCTTTGGAGCGTTCGCTCCACATCCGCACCCATAATGTCATCACCTCTTCCCCTCCGTCAATGATGAGGAAAGCCATCTAGTTGTCATGGTCCTACATCTAAATATACATGACAGATTGTCAGTATGTGTTGTCACACCAATAACATGTCTTGTGAGTTCATATATCAAAAAACACAAAAAAATTAAATAATTCAAAACTTTAAAGTGGGTTTGGGATTCTTTACCTATGTCACCATAAGCTGCTCCTAGTGGTAGGGGCATATCTAGGTCTCCGCAGAAGTCTGTCCCTACATAGGGGTAGTCATTTATGGCGACAATCTGTCTTCGCCACCATGGAAAGAAATCTACTGGGTAGGGGTTATCCACCCTACCTCCGCCAAATATGTGCATGGAATTCGCCCAGCATCACTGGGATGGATCTCGGACTCCATGTGGAGGAATGTCTAACCTAGGGCTTAGCCTTGACACCCGCTCAAAGAAAAATGTGCTCAGTATACTGCCGAACCCAAAGTCCTGAACTCTACCCATCTTGCAATCACTCAGCTACTGTTTCATGTTGCTCAGCAGCATAGTACTCCAGTCATACACTGTAGGTCACATGCACTCTACCACATAGAACATCATTAGCCGTGAGGCCTGGTGGAGTGAAGCCAACCCTGAAATCCTTCATAGTGCCAAAAGTATGGCCTTCAGCCCCAGAATCTTAATAAAGTTTGTCAGGATTTGACTCCCAACCTTTTTTGTCTCTAGAAAACAGTACACAGCTATGTACTCATCTATGGTCAGCCCGCATCTTGGCCCACGAGATCAGAGGTTCACCATCTCCCCTCGTCGAGATAAACCTATGATAAAATATATGTCCTTAACCTCAATGTTGAGCAACATCCCATCTATCTGAAATGTTTCAGACTGTGGATCCCAATAGTCTACCAGTAGCTGGAGTAGTCTTGGTTTGGCCCTCACGCTGCGGAGACACCAAAACTTGTACAATCCACATGCCCGTAATGCTTGTTGAGCCATGAGATCACCTTGCACAACTTCCTCAACATCACCATGCTCTCTTTCTCTCCACTCTAGCACTATCCTACACAAAAACCAAGGTTTTTTTTATCAATATTTACCCTTTAAAATCTTGGTAGAGGCCCTATACGCGACTGTTTTCAAAACAATCGCATATGTACGTGGATTTTGGTGCATTTTCTGCATATGGCAATCCCTATACACGAAAAAATGCCTGATTTACATGTGGGCCGAAACACATAAGTTTGGATGGATCAAAAAATTAAATAGCCCATGAAATTTGAAAAAAATTGCATCAAAATGAAAGAAAAGAGCATGAGAATCTACCTGGATCAAACGGGGAAGGATTCTATTGGACGATGCTCTCGAAATTCGCTTCTTAAGTTATGAGCTCAAATGCACTATGTTGGGTAAAAAATTCAAATGGTATGAAAATTTTTAAACTTTTCACTCTTTATAGAAAAAATTTGAAATTTTTACCCACTTTCTATAGTTTTTTACCGTTTCTAACTGTTTTGGACCGTTTGAACTAATTTGATGTTATAGGAATCCATTTTGAGTGCGGTTTGACTATGGCTTTGACCTGTTCATGCCTATTGCAGGTATTATGTCTAAACTAGCATATAGGTTAGGTTTCACAACCGTTTTCACTTTGCATAACCTTATGGTCGTTTCATCTTAACCTTAGGTACGAACCCATTTCATCTTGTCACAGATCCTTCTTGCTACTTTTAAAAGTGACATGTTGTGAGTGGTAGAGCTTTACCATACATGGGTACCCTAGTTAGATCATGTTTTGCATTTGGTGCCCATGCCGACATTTCTCTTATAGGGAGTGGGAGTCCTTTGTATAGTACTGCCATGACTTTGAGCAAGAGCTTCATACTCCTCTTGAACTTTATGCTGGTCATTTCCCCGGGACTCCCTTGTATATGTTAAGTTGTAATTGCATTATCATGAGTTTTGCTTGCCTTATTGAACCTTACACCGACTTCCCTGACTTTGATTATCAACCATACAGCCCGAGCTTGTCTCATGTCTAGCCAAGCACAGCCTTTTTATATATACTTTGCAGCTTGATTCCCCATTTTTTTTTTACCAGGAGGGGACTTTCCCCCGAGTGTCATTATCTTGCACATGTTTCCTTGCATTGAGCATAGGTATGTTCCGCTGCTTGGAACTAGTTTGTTTGTCCCTTGATACTCATCTCCTCCTAGATTTATAACTATAAAGCACTTTTATTCTTTTTCAAGCTTTTCAAAATATCTAAAAAAGTCCAAAAAAATAAAAAAAACCAAAAATATGGACAGGAAAAGATGTTATCTTTGGCAGCAGTCGAGTCGTGTCGCCTTCAAATAGAACACTATATATCACATCCATTGGTTGGATTAATAGTTTGACTTTAGGAGTTGTACTCGTTTTCCTGAGTTTATCTCCACCGACTGGTTAAGCTTCCAGTCCCTATGGAGCCTCTGTTGATGCCTCCTGTGTCGTAGAGATGTCCCAGTTTTGTATATCGAGTCTATGCTTCCTACATTCAGTCACCATTCACCTTTATTCTCTTGTTCGAAGGAAGTTGAATCCTGAGTCGGTCATTCCTCAGTTGTCTTGACTTTGCATGTCAGCCATTCTCAGTATTATTACTGGTTCATGCACATCTTGTTTGAGTCCTTCCACATTATACAGCGTTGTTGAGTACCTCGTGTTGGTTGATGAGGGATTCCTTAATTCCCTCCTTCCAGTGGATTCCATCCCATCGAATTCATATCATTTATTCTGGGATAGGATTCTAGAGTCATTTGAGTGCCTTGAGACTTACATTCATTAGTGGTAGGTTATCTCACCATCGAAATTTTTGGGAATACATCAATGTCTGCTGATTGATGGATTCTTTCAAGTGTTCGACCTCAACACATTTATTCGCACTTGTTAGATTTCAATCTAGTACCTTGATTCCCATTTGATTATCAGTGGGTGATCTCGCGTCTATTAACGGTATACATCAATGACCATTAATCAAATGATGGACTACTATGTTCAACCTCAACACCTCTATTCATGTAGTAGGACATGTACTCATAGCGGTTTGTGTAGAATACTTTCAAGAGTGGTGCCATTCCACATATGCTACCGCCTTGTTCGTGCAAGTGTTCATGATATTTCAAATCTTGTGACTTGATTCCAGTGTATGTTAGATATCTTCAGCCATTATGGAGATCTTGGTCCATTGTATATATTCAGCTTTCATGGAGATCTTGATCCTTTGTATATATTCATCATGGAGATTCTGATCTATTATATATTGTACATGGCAATGACCACACATGAAACATTTTGTATATCATGCCTACTCATGGCCATTGTACTCTTATGTATCCAGGACTGCTATATGTATTTGCAATCATATGAATAGATTGATTATTGTACTATACTAATGGATGGCTGGTTCTTCCACCTGGTTCTTCATCACTCCACTTTTGGGATGGATTTATAATGTATTTCGGCCACCATGTTACCCCTCTGACCTCACAGATTAGGGAGAATCTGTTATAGCTGATTTTACCACACATGGTTGATCACACTTTTATGGCCTTCCCTATCCCTCTGCAGACTCTTTGGACCCCATGGACCATTATTGTACCTTTTATTTTTCCAATATCATCCCTAAAAACACCTATTATTTGTTGTATGCGATTTTAAATCCCTTTCTCACGTATATACACGGATATTACCCTTAAACCCGCATACATCAAGATGTGTGCATAAGTCCAAATATTTTTGGATTTTTCCTCGATGTGGATCCAAGTCATTTGTCTCTTGGCCTTCCATATGCCTCGAGATCGCTCGGATTTGACCTTCCATTACCCCATTGAAGCACTATATAAGGAACCCCTTGGATACATTGAAGAAGAGGAATTGAAGAGCAAGAAAACTATAGTCCATTGTTGTCATAGCTTTCTTGTACTTGAGTCTGCATCCCTTTGTCCCTTGGAGCACTTTGTGTTCTTCCCAATATTTCCTTTGCTTGTGAGCTTGCTATCGAGAGATGGAGGATTGAGGTGGTGGAGGCCCAAGTGGAGAACTCAGTTTCTCCAGTTCGCAGACGTGCCGACAGAGGTTGTCACTTATGTAATCTCTGATTTTATTAATAGAAATATCTTTTCCTATCCAATGATGTGCATTTAAATGAATATTGAATCCATGGATGAATTTAATTTCTTATGCATTATTGATTATATATGCTAGAGTAGGCCTAACACTATACTCTATAGCATGCTTGCCTTGTTTACTGTTGTTGAGAGTAAATTGCTAAAGCAAGTGGGATTGGAAAAAGCTCAACAAGGATCTACTTCAACCGTCTGGAATAAGGTATGATTTAAGATCCTTTAGTGTTAGATGTTTTATTTCTATTGCATATTGGGAAAGGGTTGATTTTTGCAATTTCTATGTCTATTGTAGTAAACCCCAAGCCATAGGAAGTTTTCTCCGTAACAACATGGAAGGTTTTGCATTCATATTTAAATGGATTTTTTTCATAGTCCTTAGGAAGTTACACCCATTTCCAACATTTGCACAATGACAATAGAGTAGAGTCCTATTCCTTGTCATGATTGTAGTTTGTTAAGTATATATGATTCTATTCCTTCTCCCAGTGTTTCAAATCATGCATGGTTTTCCAAAGAAAAAGATAAAAAGATAGCCTCATCCTATACTCTATGGCCCCATGAATATGCTTATATCCAATGTTGTTGGGGATCATGTAGATCTCCCAGTGCAAGCACTGCAACATCACCCTGGGAAGTGAATAAACATTATGAATTGGCATCATAATATATCCTAACCATTTTTCCTTGTGGATACGCATTAGCTTGATGGAAGAAGGAACTTTGATCATTCCATGGTGGATAAGATCCATGTGAAGCACCAACTATTGGGTTGATCATCCTCTTTTGATTCTCCAAGTATTGCTCCACTTATACATGGCTCTAGGATGATCATGCTTATATACTATATCCTTGGAATCCACACTAAGATAATTGTTGTTGACAGGTCTCATATAGCGGCACACTTACGGTTGCTAGGAAATAGTGATTTTTGCAATCCCATTAAGCCAATTTCTTGAGTTTTGTTCAAAATTCCTAGAAAAGGTTTATGGATTTCATAACCTGCTTGATCATATATTGTGAACTTATACAATATATCATCCTTTGTCGACCATTAGATACTCAAAGTTGTGTATTTATCTTTTTTACCATTATAGAGGACTTTGTAAGTTAGGTTCCCAAATTCTTAAAGGGTGCTAGCTCAATGGAAGAGTGCATGCCTTTCAAGCAGGAGGTTGGTGGTTTGATTCCTCCATGCCCTAATGATATGATAATATCAGTTAAAAACAACTAAATTATTAACCAAAAAATAAGAGATAAGTGACCAAACAATGATAAATAAGTGACCAAACAAAATAACCGAAATTCGTATATAAAATTACTAAAAACGACTAAATTAGTGACCAAAAAATGAGAGATGTGAAACTAGGCATTAAAGAGGATGCAACATGTGGTGCTAATGATGAAGCCAAACATGGTGTTGATATGGTAGAAAAATAAGACATGAAACTAGGCATTAAAAAGAATGCAACACGTGGTGCTAATGATGAAGCCAAACATGGCGTTGATATGTTAGAAAAATAAGATGTTACATTGGATGCAAAACATTACACTACATAGGAAGTAAAATATGGTGCAACAATAGAAGAAATATTTGGCACCATTTTGGTAGAAAAACACGATGCAAAAAAGGAAGCAAAAATTGGTGCAAATTTGGAATAAAAATGAGCACATATTTGGAAGTGAAACATGGTGCAAAATCGGGTGTTAAAGTGGTAGAAAAAATGGATGCAATATTCGATGCTAATTTGGATGCTAACATGGTGCTATTAAGGATTAAAATATGGTGCCAACGGGGATTTCATTTAAGAAGCAAAAGCAAACACTTGTTAGGAAGAAAAATAGGACATTATTTAGGAAGAAAATATTGATGTTGTTTAAGAAGCAAAGTTGGACGCTATTATGGAAGCAAAAAAATAGACGTTATTTTGGACATCATAAAGGATGTTATCTAGGAAGCAAAAAAAGATGTTTTTTGAGACGCTTTAATTTTTTCCATGATGTGTCCCATTTAGCGTTTAGTTTGACAACTCAATGTAAACAAAATTACACTAAAAAGGGATGCTAAATGGGACGCTAATTCTAGGATTTTGTTATAGTGCATTCTCTAGTTATGTATAATTTATTTGTGATCTTGTAGATCAAGAACCTACCAGTTATGAAGAAGCAGTACAGAAGAAAGAATGGGTAGAAGTAATGATGAAATAATACCAATCAATAATGAAGAATGATGTTTGGGATATAGTTCCCAAGCTCGAAGGAAATATTGTGGTATCTTCCAAGTGGATCTACAAGATAAAGCATGCAGTTGATGGAAGTATTGAAAAATATAAAGCAAGGTTTGTGGCTAGAGGATTCTCTCAAAAAGAGGGAAATGGTTATGAAGAGACATTTGTGCTAGTATCAAGGTACACTTCCATCAGAACCATCATGGCACTTGCATCCATGATGAAGTGGAGTTTACACCAAATGGATGTAAAGACATCCTTCCTGAATGGTGTAATTGAGGAAGAAGGATACATTGAACAAACACAAGGATTTCAAGTCAAAGACATACGGACTCACATATGTAAGCTGAAGAAGGCTCAGTATGGACTGAAGCAAGCTCCTAGAGCTTGGTATGGAAGGATATATAGCTTCTTTACAAGCTTGGGATTTACCAAAAGTAAAGTCGATCCTAACCTTTACTTTAAGGTTATGGATGATGAACCTGCCATACTATTCGTGTATGTGGATGACTTGTTTCTGACAAGAAATGAGAAAGAGATTGTAGAAAGCAAGAAGAAGCTCACTGAATAATTCGAGATGAAAGATCTTGGATTGATGCATTATTTTCTAGGACTGGAAGTATGGCCAAGGATAGAAGGAATCTTTGTAAACCAGGGGAAGTATGCTGTGGAAATCTTAAAAGTATTTGATCTGTTGGATTGTAAATCCATGGCCATGCCCATGGATACCAACCTGAAGTCGTTGTCTAATGAATCATCAGAGTTAGTGGATGTGATATTACATACATATTATTGGATCGTTGATGTATCTGACGAACACTAGGCCATATATATTCTTTGATGTGAACACCTTGAGTCAGTATCTAGTTAAACCTAGACGTGTTCACATGATAGTTGCAAAGCATGTGATGAGGTACCTGAAAGGTAGGATAGACTTTGGACTATACTATGATCGAGATCATGACTACATACTATATGGTTATACAAATGCATATTGGGTTGGAAGTAACTTAGATAGGAAGAGCACCTATGGTGGATGTTATTATCTAGGATCCACCATGATCTCATGGTTTAGTAGGAATCATTCCAGTGTTGCTCTCAGTACAGCTGAAGCAGAGTAGATAATAGCATGTTCTTCTAGTTGTGAAGCCATATGGCTTCAGAAGTTGATGTCAAGTCTATTTGATGTGGATCTAGATACCATACTGACTCTATGTGACAATGGGAGCCGTATAAAGATGATGGAGAACCCAGTGTTCCATGATAATTCGAAGCACATAGAAATCTGGTATTTTTATATACGGGACATGGTATAGAAGGGAGCTATAAAGATTCAGTATGTGAGTACCGATGAGCAAGTTGTTGATGTGTTGACCAAGCCTCTATCTTGAGTAAAGTTTGAATACTTCCATGACAAGCTTGGTGTAGTCTGAAAAGACCTTCCTCAAAAGGAGGAAGAGTGATGTTGAATACTTTCCTCATAGGGAGGAAAAGTGATGATGATGTTGAATACTTTCCTCATAGGGAGGAAAATTGATGATGATGTTAAAGACTTTCCTCATAGGGAGGAATAGTGATGATGATTTTACATACTTTCCTCGTAAGGAGAAACGATGATGATATGGACCCTCTTCGGAAAGGGGGAGTAGGTTGATGATATGGACCCTCCTCGAAAAGGGGGAGTAGGTTGATGATATGGACCCTCCTCGAAAAAGGGGAGCAAGTTGATGTGGAACCTCCTTGAAAGGGGGGAGCAGTTTAATGATGTGGACCCTCCTCGAAATAGGGGAGTAGGTCGATGATGTTGCAGTGGGATTGTGTCATCCCTGGACATTATTCCTAAAGTGATCCACATACCTTTTTCTATGTGTTGTGAGAGGATTGCATCATCCTTGGACTTATGTCCTAAATTGATAGGGATTGATCATTCTGTAATTGAATCTGTGGACTTCTGTCTCTGAGAA
>LPNX011119114.1:505523-525786 GCA_001517045.1 Pseudotsuga menziesii | reverse complement strand
CTGAAGGTCTTCTCACAAAATGCTTTGGTGAAGATATCAGCTACTTGTTCTGAAGATGAACAGAAGAGTAGGTGAATGGTGTCATCATGCACAAGTTCTTTGATGTAGTGCATATGGATCTCAATGTGTCTGGTTCTCTGCTTCTGAACTAGATCTTTGCAGATTTGAATGGTACTCGGGTTATCACAGTAGATGGTAGTTTAGTACTCTGGTTCGAAGCCACACTCTCCAAGTAAACCCTACAACCATAAACATTGAGTTGCTGCATTAACAACTCCTCTGTACTCTGCTTCTGTAGATGAGAGTGCAATGGCACTCTGTTTCTTGCTTGACCAGTTGATTGGCCCTTCTGCAAGCATGAACAATATCCTGAATTGGAATTTATGTCTATGCTATCACCTGCCCAATCACTGTCAGTAAATCTAATCAAATCAAGATCAGATTTTGCTTTATAGAAGATCCCATGTATCCTTGTTCCCTGAACAAAGTTAAGGATCCTTTTGGCTGCTTTCCAATCAATCTCTTGAGGCTGATCCATGAATATAGAAGCCACACTTACTGTATAACAAAGATCAGGTCTAGTATGTGTCAGATACAACAAACATCCAATCAATTTCCTATACAGTGTATTGTTTACCATCGATGAAGAATCAGCTTCTTCCAACTTCACTCCTGAAAGGAAAGGAGTTTTGCTTGCTTTGAAATCCTTCATTTTGAATTTGTTCAGAAAGTCCAAGGCATATTTGGACTGGTGCACCTTGATTCCATCTTTGGTTTGATCAATACCAAGCCCCAAAAATTGACTTAAGAGCCCCAAATCTGTCATGGAGAAGGCTTGGTTCATAGCTCCTTTTAAGGAAGCAATCTCAGCCTGTGAGCTTCCTGTAATGAGGAGATCATCAACATATAACACAATTATCATTAATGAACCATTAAATAACTTCAAATATACATTTGTATCTGATTTGCACCGAACAAAATTCAGTGATAGCAAGAAGCTATCGATCTTGGCATACGAAGCCTTGGGGGCTTGCTTTAGCCCACACAATGACTTTCTCAACCTGTACACAAGAGAAGGGTTAGTAGAAAAACATTGAGGCTTCTGCATATATATATATTTAGTGAGATCTCCACTTAGGAAGGCACATTTTACATCCATGTGATGTACCTCCCATTTCCTTGAGGCTGCAATGGCTAAGGCTAGCCTGATGGAATCCATCTTTGCCACTGGGGAAAAAGTCTCATTGTAATCTATGCCATGAACCTATGAGTAGCCCTGGGTTACCAATATAGCCTTGTACTTCAGTGGTGAACCATCATCAGCAAATTTGGTCTTATAGACCCACTTACACTGTACTAGTTTTCTCCCTGGGGGAAGATCCACTAGCTCCCATGTGTTGCTCTTCTGGAGTGAGCTGAAATCCTCCTTCATGGATGTTTGCAATATTGGATCTCCTGATGCTTCTTCATATGTTTTAGGATCCAAATCCACCATCAAATATCATTTTTTATCAAACATAGAATCCTTCATGCACAGACCACTCTCAAACTGAGATCTAGTCCTTCTTGGGTCATTGGGATCCCCAACTAGCGCTCCTGCTGCATGTAGTGTCTTGGCTGCCCATTTTGGCCTTGTAGGGATGTTAGGGTCTGCAATAAACTCATATCCATTAGACAAATCAGAATCATCATGTTCAACAAACTCTTTACTTACTTCTTGAGGTTCAGGTGGTGAAGAGGCTTCACCAACTTCCACTGCTGCAAAGGGTTCTTCTTCAAACTGAACACACCTTTCAATGAAGGCTTTGTTTGTGCTCAAATTTCTCAACTTGTACCCTTTTGAATCTTTAGAGTATCCAACAAAAATACACTCTTGGCTTTGGGGCTGCAAATCCTTCCTCTTCTCTGTCGGGATTCTAGTCCAAGCCTTTGAGCCAAAAATCCTGAAATGGGGCACATCTGGCTTGTGCCCACTCCATGCTTCGAAGGGAGTCATGACATCAAGCTGTTTGTGAGGAAAAATATTTTGAATATAGGCTGCACATTTGATAGCTTCAGCCCAGTACTTTAGTGGCAAAGTTTTGGCCTCCATCATGCATGTTGCCATCTCCTTCAGTGATCTGTTCTTCCTCTCAGCAACACCATTCTGCTGTGGTGTGTAAGGGATAGAATGCTGCATCTGAATACCTGCATCTGCACAATAATTAATAAACTCATAATTGACATACTCACCACCATTTTCAGTTCTGAGGGCCTTGAGTTTCCTTCCGGACTGGTTTTCAACCAAAGCCTTAAAGACTTTGAATAGGCCAAAAACTTCAGACTTGTGTTTCAGGAAGTGAACCCAGCAATACCTGGAAAAATAATCAATGAAAGTCAATGCATATTTTTCCTAACTCATGGACATATGAGGGAATGGGCCAGCAACATCACTGTGGACCAGCTCGAGGGGTGTAGAGGTTCTCTCATGACTAGCTCTCTCAAATTTGTGCTCTGGGTGTTTTCCTAGGATACAACCTTGGCAGACTCCTTTGGAAAATTTTATCTTGGGCAACCCTATGACCATCTCTTTTTCACTAAGATCAAAAAGATACTTGTAATTTAGGTGGCCAAATATTTCATGCCACAGCTTGCTGGCTTCATTAGCATGAATGGGAAGAGCAGAGGGGTTTGAGTAAGGTAGGAAGTGTGAGAACATGTATACCTTTTAAGCATGATTCGCAACTCCTTTTGCAATGACTCTACCAGTTGAGATCTATGTGATCTCAACTTCATCGGGGGAGAATATGACCTTCTTAGGAGACCCAGTGTGGGTCATCTGGTACACTGACAGGAGGTTGGAGGCGAGACCAGGCACATACAGCACATTACTGAACTGACCATGATCAAGATCTATCCTTCCTTTGCCTTTACTTTCAGTAAGAGAGTCATCTACCAGTACAATAGATGGTCCTTTCGACATGTCCAGTGAGGAGAAGGCCTCCTTAGTCGAAACCATGTGTCTTGAAGCTCCAAAATCAATGATAAAACTGGGTGAGCTTGATGTGCCAGCAACTAGAGCATGAACTCTCTCTCTGTCTTCTGAACTTGATCCTCCTTCTCTCTTCTTTGAGCTTTCTAGAAGGGAGATGCCATTCTTCTCCAGGAGTTGGGTCAGCATGTCTATCTGCTTTTTCATACAAGAGCTTTTAGAGTGATTTCCCTTATTGTAGTATGCGCACTTGTTCATTTCACCTTTGTTCTTCTTCTTTTGGTAATTCTTCTTGGGACCTTGTGGATCCTCCGGAGACTGTTTCTTGTCTCTCTTTTGCTCAGGGGGATTTTTAGCTTTCTTTTTTCCTTTTGAATCCACCTTCGAATCTCCAGCAATCAAAGCTTGATCTTTGGATGGTTTGATGGTGCCCATCATCACCAGCTTGTCCTGTTCTTGTGTGAGAGATTCCATGAAATCTGCAAGGCTAGGCATATTCCAGGTTCGAGCTGTCAGTTTTGTGGCATAGAAGGTAAAAAAAAAACACTGAATAATCAGGGCCCAGCTTCAAGAGGATGGCTAGTACGAGCTGATCATATTTATTTTCGATACCACACTGTTTCAGCTGCAAAACTAGTGCTTTGAACTTGGAGAAATATAGCTACAGGGATTCAAAGCTATTTGGACTCAGAGAAATCAGCTCATTTTTGATTTGATGTCCCCTCATCTCATCTGTCTTTCCAAAAATATCAGCAATCTTATCCCATACTTCATTCGGTGATGTCAATCCATCAAGATGGAAAAGGAGGTCTCTGGAAATACTCAGACACAGGAGGCCATAAGCCTCATCCCTCCTGTTGTGCCATTTTATCTTCTCTACAGCTGCATTGGGCTCTGCTTTTGTTGCCATAGTCACCCTATAGAGGCCTTTCGCTCTCAACAGTATCTCCATCTCTAATTTCCATTCAAATAAATTGAAGGGAGTCAAGATAGTTTTCTGTGATTGATCCATAGCTTAGAAAATCTATCCCGACTGTCAGTGGAAGGCTCCCAGTCACTAATGTCGAACCTGAAAAACAATTTTTGAAGGAGAGAAACAATCTGCAATGGCTCTCATACCATGTGGAAATTGAACCAGGTGATATATTAATTTTACTCACAACAATTAACAATTGATCATGCAAAATCACTCACAAAGAGACTGAAAATTGGAGTTGAACACTAAACTGTATTAAATCAGTGTACAATAGCCAACCCTGTAATAACATAGGTTGCTGAATAAATAACATACATTAGGGATTTGAATGCATGAGGAGAAATTTGAATCTAGCATAAAGCAGGATTACTAAAAATAAGCAAATCCCCCATAGGTGTAAAAAGCTAATCCCAAATCTGTCATGGAGCTCACGAATTGGAAAAATGGCTTAGGAAATCTAAATAGTGGTGGAATTTCAGCTCATACATGCTTTTGCATGGAGAAAAGAGAGGAGGATGTGTAGGACAAAAAACTAGTCAACCTCACCTAGTCTAGCTTTTCCTTTTGCCTTAAAACACTGAAAAAGCAGGGAATAAAGCAGAAAAAGTAGAAGGGAACCTAGGAGGCCAGGAATAAAGAAAAATTGATTCCTTTAGCTCTCCCATGTGCTACATGAGTCAAATAAGGCAAGTTTGACCGTTATAGATAGGAAAATGACAACTTGCACAAGGTGGGACACATGAACTAGGCTAATAAGACATAAATAATTAAATTAATGTCTAAATGGGTAAACTATGGGTTGATTATTCTAACAGTGTTATGGGAAAACAGAGGCTGCCAGATAAGAGGCAACAATTAGAATCTTGTCGAATAATCTAGAGCATTGAAATAGTAGCTTAGACCTGGAGAAAACTACAAGGGATGGACTCATCAAGAAAAGTATGAGCAGAGACCATTGGAAAAGAGACAAGAATTAGGAGATTACAAAATAACCTGGCAGCTTGAAGCAATTAGTAAGGCTGAGGGTAAACTATGGAGGTTGGGTACAAATTCATCATAAAATGAGCTACTTACCAGAAATCCTAGCATTACCGGTAAATGATCTCTGAGGAGTGTGGGCATAAACTTCTACTATCTACTGGAATTTTGATCCATAGTGATCGAAAGGATGGACCTAAAGAGTAAAATATCTTGGGGAGAAAATAGATATCATACAAGAATACTTTAAATTTCTTGGTTGGAAATATTGAAAAATGACAACCAGGAACACTTGGTTGGGTAAATCCAGGAGAGCTATTGACATGAGAAATTGTACCAAGAGATGCTAACCAACATCCCATTGGCACACCCGCAATCACTAAAGAAGCATGCCAATTGTCACCAAACTTTTATCACAAAATAAGCATGTACTTTTAAATAAAAGGATTAGACGTGAGTTTGTCAAACAACTGGACTTCATCAACAGTTGTGTAATAACTAAAAGGTCATTCCAACAACTGGCTGATTAGCTGTCAATTCAGCCTAGGCCAGGTGGTGGAGAGTAGGAATGTTATCCTCAATTCAAGTTTATCACAACATTTTACTAATAAGAAATATTGGTATATTGATTTTGTTGAGGACAAATCCAACTCTAATTTTGTATTCGAGTGGTGGAGAAAATGTAGAGTTGAGAAGTGGGAAAGTTCAGATGAGAGGTAAGAGGTTGTTATTTATGACGATGTCCCTGATTCACAGAAAAAATTATTTTCTGTTAGTTGGATAATGAAGCAAAGCCCACAGTTCAATGTTTTCCTTCAGTAATAATCAAATTTTAATTGCTGACAAGAAGTGTAAGAAGATGATTTATAAGTGCTAAAGATTAGGGTTTGTTTCAATTGGTGGATGGTAAAAAAAAGTTGGCAATTATCATATTCATTATGCTTTATCTATTCATTTTCATGAAAGAGAGAAAGACACTTAAGGAGGGTGAATAGGAGGCAATGAAGTAAAATGGTGCTTTCTCAAAGAAGAAAACACAAAACGTTGATATCTTGAAGCGCCAAGATGTTGAAAATTTGATATTTTGGAATAAGTTGCAGACTGGTTAAACGGGTTGTTTTTATTTAGGGAGTATATGGTGGTAACCAAGCTAAGTAACCAAGGATATAAGCCAATCCAAGTAGCCAGGTGAGTATCTATGGATCCAAAGCCTTACTAGTCAGCTATGGAAGCGGGGGAAAGGGTCTAAGGGCATTCCTACCCATCAGAGGGAAACTTTCTTTTTGTTCTGCAACCTCTCTCTCTTGGCATTTAACCCTAAAATGAGAAGGTTTCAAAATACGTACGTCCTCCCCCACAAAAAAAACATGGATTCTTTGGGTTTTATATAAGTTTTTACACGGGTAATGAGCGCTCAGGATAACCCATTCAAATGAAAAGTTACACATATATATAGTATGAGTTCGAGTTTAGCTCCGCAAGAAACCATAACCTGCAGTGCTGAGAAGGCGACATATGTATTGGACAAAGTTGAAGATACTTACTTGGGGGTTACTGCTAAGTTGGCTAGGAAGCCTTTAGGAAAGATTTCACAATTGTCTTGTGGGGATCATTTTTTACTATAAATTAGCTATAACAAGACATAACCTTTGAATATGGGCTGAATCTAAGGGTTGAAATACATTTTTGGGCATGTTTCAATCTTAAAAGGTGATGAATAACAACATAAAACTAGCTTTGGTAAGTTCTAGTCTAATTTTGGGCATGAGCAGGGATGGTAAGAGAACTCATTTCTCATTTACAAACTATTTGGAGGGGTTTTGAGTGCATTGTGTGCCCTAGAATAACAATATAAAATTTTGATATAGCCTTTTGCATTAGAAAAGGTGACAAAAGTATAAACAATAGTCATAAAATCCTTAAAAGATCCAGGTTTGACGTGTGTTAGGGATTCATGTGTATGAAACGAAAGCCCTATAGGGGGTGATTTACCTGTGTGACCATTCATGACTTGTTTGGATTATTGTTCAACTCGCGTGGGGCACTCATGGAAAGTTTGGATAGGTTTGCATGGTAGATTGTGAAACAATTGTTGTAGTAGCATTTGGATCCTTCAGTCAAGTTGAATCCTTGAATCATTACACAAGTGGAATCCAACAAAGCGTTTGCTCCATATATCTATGGAATTTAACTTAATAAAGGTGCACAATATGGAATTTTATGAGAATTTTTGGAGCTTGGGTCTCTTTTTGTTCAGTATATGTGACTTCAGGAAATAAAATTATAAAGATAACCAGTAGGTTTTCTAGTTCTTCTCATAGAGATGAATATTTCAATTTGGAAATGTCCTATATGCTTGGAGGGGAGGTTGGATGAAGCTAGTAAATACTTTTTTGTTACTATTTCAAAAGGCTTACATTTATAAGTCAATATAATGTACAAAGAGTAATCATTTACATCATTGCATTTCCTCTTACCACCACAATGAGGAAGGAAATCAAATCCAACTAGGCTGTAATAGTAGAGGACACAATGTACTCTCCTAGAAAGGAATGAAATCTAACTCTAGCTATATTTTTATCATGGTGTAATGCATTTGATAACAATGTGGCTATGTTAGATGAAAAACTACCTTATGAAATCTAACATACATTAGCTTTACTGACCCTACAATGTTTTAAGAATGAAAACTAACTCTAGCTAGATTTCCATCATTGTGCATTGTGATTGATGACAATGTGGTTGTGCTAGATTAAAAGATACATTATAAAATCTAACACACATTAGATTTCACTCATCGTGCAATGATTTAAGGACGAAATCTAACTCCAGCTTGATTTCTATCACGATGCAATGTGACCAATGATGATGTGTTGTGTTAGATGGAAAACTATGTTATGAAAGCTAACACACATTATCTTTCACTCATTGTGCCATGTTGTTAGAAGGAAAGCTAACTTCAGCTAGATTTGCATCATGGTGTAATGTATTTTATGACAATGTGGTTGTGTTAGATAGAAAACTACCTTACAAAAGCTAACACACATTAGTCATTACTCACCATGCAATGTTTTAAGAATGAAAGCTAACTTTAGCTAGATTTCCAAAATGGTGCATTTTGATTGATGACAGTGTGGTTGTGTTAAATAGAAAACTACATTATGAGAGCTAACACACATTAGATTTCACTCACCGTGTAAAGATTTAATGTTGAAAGCTAACTCCAGCTAGATTTTCATCATGGTGCAATGTGACAATGTGGTTGTGTTAGATGGAAAACTACCTTATCAAAACTAATACACATTAGCTTTCACTTATCGTGCCATGTTGTTAAAAGAAAGCTAACTCCAACTAGATTTTCATCATGGTGTAATGAGATAACACACATAAGCTTTCCTTTATAGTGCCATGTTGTTAGAAGGAAAGCTAACTCCAACTAGATTTTCATCATGGTGTAATGAGATAACACACATAAGCTTTCCTTTATAGTGCCATGTTGTTAGAAGGAAAGCTAACTCCAACTAGATTTTCATCATGGTGTAATGTATTTGATGACAATGTGGTTATGTTAGATGAAAAACTACATTATGAAGGCTAATAGAAATTAGCTTTACTCACCGTGCAATGTTTTAAGAACGAAAGCTAAATCCAGCTAGATTTCCATCATGGTGCATTGTGATTGATGATAATGTGGTTGTGCTAGATGAAAAAATACACTATGAAAGCTTACACACATTAGATTTCACTCACCGTGCAACGATTTAAGGATGAAAGTTAACTCCAGCTAGAATTCCAACACGATGCAATGTGTTTGATGACAATGTGGTTGTGTTACATGGAAAAATACCTTATGAAAGCTAACACATATTAGCTTTCACTCATTATGCCATGTTGTTTAAAGGAAAGCTAACTCCAGCTAGATTTCCATCATGGTGTAATGAGCTAACACACATAAGCTTTCCCTTATAGTGCCATGTTTTTAGAAGGAAATCTAACTCCAACTAGATTTCCATCATGGTGTAATGTCTTTGATAACAATGTAGCAGTGTTAGATGAAAAATTACCTTATGAAAGCTAACATACATTAGTTTTATTGACCATGCAATGTTTTAAGAACGAAAGCTAACTCTAGCTAGATTTTCATCACAGTGCATTGTGATTGATGATAATGTGGTTGTGCTAGATGGAAACTACATTATGAAAGCTAACACATTAGATTTCACTCACTGTGCAATGATTTAAGGATGAAAGCTAACTCCATCTATATTTCCATCACAATGCAATGTGATCAATGATGATATGTTGTGTTAGATGGAAAACTACCTTATGAAAGCTAACACACATTATCTTTCACTCACCATGCCATGTTAGAAAGAAAACTAACTACAGCTAGATTTGCATTATGGTGTAATTTATTTGACGACAATGTGGCTATGTTAAATGAAAAACTACTTTACAAAAGCTAACACACATTAGCTATTACTCACCGTGCAACGTTTTAAGAACGAAAACTAACTCTAGCTAGATTTCCAAAATGGGGCATTTTGATTGATGACAATGTGGTTGTGCTAAATGAAAAAATACATTATGAAAGGTAACACATATTAGATTTCACTCATTGTGCAACGATTTAAGGTTGAAAGATAACTCCGGCTATATTTTCATCACAGTGTAATGAGACAATGTGGCAGTGTTAGATTAAAAACTACTTTATGAAAGCCAACAAACATTAGCCTTTACTCACTGTGCAATGTTTTAAGAATGAAGTCTAGCCCCAACTAGATTTTTATCATGGTGCATTGTGATTTATGACAATGTGACTTTGTTAGATAGAAAACTACACTATGAAAGCTTACACACATTAGATTTCACTCACCGTGCAACGATTTAAGGATGAAATCTAACTTCAACTAGATTTCCAACACAATGCAATGTGATTGATGACAATGGGGTTGTATTACATGGAAAACTACCTTATGAAAGTTAATACACATTAGCTATAACTCATTGTGCCATGTTAAAAAAAATCTAATTCCAGCTAGATTTTCATCATGGTGTAATGAGCTAACACACATAAGCTTTCCCTTATAGTGCCATGTTGTGAGTAGGAAAACTAGCTCTAGCTAGATTTTCATCATAACGTATTGTATGTGATAACAATGTGGTTGTGTTATATGAAAAAATACCTTATGAAAGCTAACATACATTAGTTTACTCACCATGCAATGTTTTAAGAATGAGAACTAACTCTAGCTAGATTTTCATCTTGGTGCATTGTGATTGATGACAATGTGGTTGTACTAGATGGAAAACTACATTATGAATGCTAACACACATTAGATTTCTCTCATTGTGCAATTATTTAAGGATGAAAGTTAACTCCAGCTAGATTTCCAACACGGTGCAATGTGTTTGATGACAATGTGGTTGTGTTACATGGAAAACTACCTTATGAAATATAACACATATTAACTTTCACTCATCGTGTCATGTTGTTAAAATAAAAACTAACTCCAACTAGATTTCCATCATTGCGTAATGTATTTGATGACAATGTGGTTGTGTTAGATGAAAAACTACTTAATGCAAGCTAACATACATTAGCTTTACTCATTGTGCAATGTTTTAAAAACGAAAGCTAACTCTAGCTACATTTTAATCATGGTGCATTGTGATTAATGACAATGTGATTGTGCTAGATGAAAAACTACATTATGAAAGCTAACACATATTATATTTTACTCATCATGCAATGATTTAAGGACAAAAGGTAACTCCAGCTATAAATCCATCACAGAGCAATGAGATCGATGAAGATGTGGTTGTGTTAGATGAAAAAATACCTTATGGAAGCTAACACACATTAGCTTTCACTCATCGTGCCATGTTATTAGAAGGAAAACTAACTCCAGGTAGATTTGCATCATGATGTAATGTATTTGATGACAATGTGGCTGTGTTAGATGAAAAACTACCTTACGAAAGTTAATGCACATTAGCTATTACTCACCATGCAACGTTTTAAGAACAAAAGCTAACTTTAACAAGATTTTCAACATAGTGCATTTTGATTGATGACCATTTGATTGTGTTATTTGGAAAACTACATTATGAAATCGAACACACATTATATTTCACTCACTGTGCAACGATTTAAGGTCGAAAGCTAACTCCAACTAGATTTCCATCACGGTGCAATGTGACAATGTGATTGTGTTAGATAGAAAACTAATTCGGCTATGTTGTTAGGAGCAAAGCTAACTCCATCTAGATTTTCATCATGGTGTAATGTATTTGATGACATTGTGGTTGTGTTAGATGAAAAACTAACGTATGAAAGCTAACAACAACTACATTTCCATCATGGTGCATTGTGATTGATGACAACCTGGTTGTGTTAGATGGAAACTACATTATGAAAGCTAACACATTAGATTTCAATCATCGTGCAATGATTTAAGGATTAAAGCTAACTTCAGCTATATTTTCGTCATAGTGTTATGTATTTGATGACAATGTGACTCTTTTAGATAGAAAACTACCTTATGAATTCTAACACACATTAACTTTCACTCATCGTGCAATGTTTTAAAAACAAAAGCTAACACTAACTAGATTTCCATCTTGGTGCAATGAGCTAATGCACATTAGATTTCATTCACCATACAATGCTTTAAGAATGAAAGCTAACACATTGTTAAAAGGAAAGCTAATTATAGCTATATTTTCATCATCATGTTATGTATTTGATGACAATGTGATTGTTTTATATAGAAAGCTACATTTCAAAAACTAACACACATTAACTTTCACTCAACCGTGCAATGTTTTAAGAACAAAAGCTAACTCTAGCTAGCTTTCCATCAGGGTGCAATGAACTAACACACATTAGCTTTCACTCATCATGCCATGTTGTTAGAAGGAAATCTAACTCCATATAGATTTTCATCATGTTGTAATGTATTTGAGGACAATATGACCATGTTAGATGGAAAACTAATTTATGACAGCTAACACACATTATCTTTTACTCATCATGCAATGTCTTAAGAACAAAAGCTAACTCCAACTAGATTTCCATCATGGTGAATTGTGATTGATGACAATGTGCTTGTGCTAGATTAAAAACTACATTATGAAAGCTAACACATATTAGATATCACTCACTGTGCAATGAATTAAGGACGAAAGCTAATTCCAACTAGATATCCATTGTGGTACAATGTGATTGATGACAATGTGGTTGTGGTAAATGAAAAACTACCTTATGAAAGCTAACACACATTAGCTTTCTCTTATCATGACATATTAAAATCAAAGATAAATCCAGCTATATTTCCATCATGGTGTGATATATTTGATGACAATGTGGTTGTTTTAGATAGAAAACTACCTTATGAAAACTAACACACATTAGCTTTCACTCATTGTACAATGTTTTAAGAACGAAAGCCAACTCCAGCTACATTTCCATCATGGTGCAATGTGATTGATGACAATGTGGTTGTGTTAGATTTAAAACTGCATTATGAAAAACTAACACACATTACCTTTTACTCACGGTGCAATGTTTTAAGAATGAAAGTTAACTGTAACTACATTTCCATCATGGTGCTATGTAATTGATGACAATATGGTTGTGTCAACTGAAAAACTAATTGATCACAATGTGGTTGTGTTATATGAAAAACTATCTTATGAAAAGTAACACAATTTAGTTTTCACTAACCGTGCAATGTTTTAAGAACGAAAACTAACTCCAGCTAGATTTCCATCGTAGTACAATGTGATTGATGACAATGTAGTTGTGTTAGATGGAAAACTTCCTTATGAAAGCAATCGCATGTTAGGTTTCACTTACCATGCCATGTTGTTAGAAGGAAGCTAACTCCATTATATTTTCATTATGGTGTAACGTATTTGATAACAATGTGGTTGTGTTAGATAGAAAACTACCATCTTAAAACGAACACAAATTAGCTTTTAGTCACCATGCAATGTTTTATGAATGAAAGCTAACTACAGTTAGATTTCCATCATGGTGTAATGTGATTGATGACAGTGTGATTTTGTTAAATGAAAAACTACATTATGAAAACTAACACAGCTAGATTTCCATCATGGTGTAATGTGATTGATGACAATGTGATTTTGTTAGATGAAAAACTACATTATGAAAACTAACACAGTTAGATTTCCATCATGGTGTAATGTGATTGATGACAATGTGATTTTGTTAGATGAAAAACTACATTATTAAAACTAACAAACATTAACTTTCATTCAACGTGCAACATTTTAAGAATGGAATCTAACTCTAGCTAGATTTCCAGCACATTGATACACATACATCAATAATATAAGTCCCATGTCCAAAGTCAAATAGGAATTTGGTGGTTTTATTGGAGTTGATATCTATCATTCTCTAATAATTCTTGGATCCCTTATTGTTATCTCTTCATATATATTTTGTGTAATTTATATGTAAATTCCTTTTTGCTAGCGTGCACAAGATGTGGGGGAACAATGTTTCGTGGCATACAAAAGGGGTACCCTATTGTTTTGAATTATTGCAACTATATTACTTTTTTGAACATACACTTCATATGGCTTAACCGTAATTACAAACTACAATTCAAATGTGTTACAGAAATTGGGAGGAGTTACAATGGAAAATATAATTTTGACAAGAGCAGACTATGTTGACCTCCTAATTAATGGTCAAGTTGTTGGACTAGGAAGGCTTGAATCTACAGAGACTACAACTCATTATGGTGGACAAAGGCTTAATGTAGGATATGTTATGGTTTTGATAATTGATGTCATTGAACCACATTTGATTGTGGAAGATGTTGATGAAGGGGACTTACATCCATGGAAGATCATATATTTGAGGCATAACAAAGGTAAATTAAAATCTTGAAGCACATGTTAAGTGTTTTTGATAGTACATTGCTTGTTTTTTTGGAGCAAATACTAAGTTTGTTTAATTTTCTATGTAGGTGCAAATGTCTCTTCTGCATTTTCTATTGGAGACAAGGTAGATATTTTGCAATGTGGATTGAAAGTGGGTGAAGGCTCCATATTCAATACAGAGATTGGTCATAAGGTGCATGGTAGGATGGTGAAAAAGGGATCCATAGTGGTTAACATTGAGAAAGTGTAAAAACATGATGCTCTTTTGCCACATCCAATAGGATTTGAGAATACATTAGGGGGTGCATTGGGATCTTATGAGATTTGGCCAGAATCAAATTTGGAACCTCATTGTCAAGATCATCCATTAAATACTCCCCAAGATAGGCTTACATTCACATGTAAAAAGGTTTCTCTTACACATGAATGCACAGGAACAAGAATGCGCATTGCCAAAGGGATCATAGTTAATGTCCGTGAGGATGACATGGTTGAGGGTGAAATGTTAGGTGAAAAGGAATTCGGTGTTTTTGTGGAAGACATAGATAGAAATTGTGAAAGATGTAGGATTGGGGACAAGTCTATACATTGTTTGGTTAGATGGCCAATAAATAAGTTGGTGGACAATGAAGGTGATATTTTAAGCGTGAGTGAAAATTTCAAGGAGGCACCCAAGGAAATGGCGGTATGGGATCTTATAGAGGACACAAGTCCCTTAAACACATGGGATGATGATATTTATAATGAAAAAGACCCATACTTAATTGCTATTCATGCAACAAGGCCATATAAAAGGATTAAACGAGTTGTGGCTACAAAAAAAGTTGGAAACTTTCAAATACAAAGAGATGAAGAGAAATAAATCTGACTTTTGGCAACAGATGAATGTTGCAAACAAGATTGTCTTCAACATGTGGATAGGAAATCCATGGCAACTACTAGAAGGGGTATGAAACTCTTTAAAAAAATGACATTAGGGAATTTGTCTTGAATTCACTCCTTTCCAACACAATCATGTCAAATAGTCATGGCCATGGCCTACCTCCTACTATTAGGAAAGTAAAGGACATGAGGTTTAAAGGAGATATTATTTGTAAGAAAGCATGGTACAAGATACATAATATTCCTCAAAGCACCTTCTATACTTACCAACATAATTTCCAACGAGGACATGTCAAAGGAATTCATGGTAACACCAACAAATGCAAACCACGTGCACATACTGTGGCAGCCATAGAAATATTGCACAAAATTGTAATGGATAATTCAGACTTTTCATCGAACCAAACATGACAAGTTGAAGAAGATGGAACATCTGCTCCTTTAAGATTGCTGCCATCAATGTACACCCCAAGTTCTTTGTTAAAAGAGATCAACGAGGCTCTTCAAGAGATAAATTTTCCATCAATATCACAGCCAACAATGAGCAAGATTTGGAATACTCATTTTCCAGATGTGGCATTCTTAAAGAACACTAACTTTAGTAAATGTAGTGAATGTATCGTGTTGAAAGCACAGATGAAGACAATGACTACAAAAGAGCCAGAAGAAAAGGCACGAGTTATACTGAAGAAACATAAGAAGATTGTTATGTGTGGAAGATACTGCTACTATGCCCACATAATTATGTCAGAGCAGTATCCAAAGGAATACTTGAGCATTATCCATGATAAAATGGACAAAACAAAGACTTCAATCCCAATATTACGTGTCAAATCAAAATCTATTGCAGGAACAAACTTGTGTTTGTCGTTGACAGGTATGCTAACACATGGGCATAGCATAGGAGGTTTTGGTCATTTTTCCCTACCATTTGTACACATGAGATCACAATTTACCATTACATCTCTTGCAAAGTACTTGAGGGACCTTGAATACCCACACCTTGATATGTATGGTGATTTGCTTAATGAGAGTGGAAGTTCAAGAAACACACTTTCAAATGCATTACTTCAAAACTCTATTTACTCAAAATGAAGAGTTTACAATGATGCTTTCCTATCTTTAAATGGAATCTCAACAAATCAAAATCTTGATTTTAAACCTCTTCCTCCACATTTGTTGTTATAGTTGGACAATGCAGCCAGTGATAATAAGAATCGTTATGTTTTCATGTTTCTATCACTATTGACTGCACTTGGTGTTGTATAGAATAATACACCTAATAACCGAAGGTCGGGGTTACCAACATACTCAATCACTTGCAGACAATTGACTCTTGAAGTACAAAATAGGAAATAGGAGGGTTAGAAAAACTTACTTGTTAAACGAAGTTCGACCCTTGCTATTCTCTTCCTCTCTGTTCCACTTCCAGAATCTTCAGGATTGCTCCTCTTTCACCTGTCAAGACACACTCTTCCAGATACAAGATGATTTATGTACATATAAGTAGGTTAGATAAAACATATATCATACTGAAATATAAACATTCATCCAATAACAAGACATGAAACACATATGGAAGAAGTAATCTCTTTATTATCAATAATGGAAAGAGTTAAGGTTACAACCCAACGTCTGAGGCAAGGACTCCTCTGCAACCAAAGGATTCTGAGTTCAGCTTCTCCACAGACTTATGTATAAACTCCACCAGCATAACTTTGCTCTCCAAGTGTAAGTAACCCACACCCTCCCCAAGGCCTGTATTTATATGGGTGAAATAAGGCAGTTCTCGAAGGTTGGGGAAGTTGTGGTAGTTGAGGAAATTAAGTTAAATGACTTAACTAATCTCCAATCAACAAATTTTTTTATGTTTTAATGTTTGAGACATATACGCGGGTATGCAATAGAGCAACCTGCGAGTGATTCGCGGCTTAGTATAAGAGCAACCCGCGAATAGAAGGATGCGCGACCTGTAACAACCGAGACTCGCGAATGATGCGCGAGTTATATAAAAGGGAAGTCGCGAATACATCTCAACATGGTTAAATGACAAAGTAACTAGGTGGATGGTGAGAGAATGTATTTCATGATAAACCAAGCTATAGTATTTTGGGCAAACCTCTATCCATAGGTGTCCTTTTGTGTGCCAACATGAGGGATGTCAGCACTCGGATGGAGAGGTGCCATTCAGGTGTATAACAGATGCCCCCTAATGTGTGAGGTCATAGGGAAGCGATGGCCGAAATACATTATAATAGTTAGCGTTGAAGAACTTAGAAATCCAATGGAGCAGAGAGAGTACCTGAAACAAATACATAATAATGTCATATACAAAGTTACATCTGAGGATGCTATGTTCAATTTACTGGAACACTAGCTCCTTTACAATATTTGAGTACATCATATGATACGAGTATAAACCACGTATATTACAAAGGTGGATCAAAGCCACAATATACAATAATGATGAGTCTTCAAAGATCTGGAAGCTGTGTAGATTGATAGAACATAATCTTGCACAACTTAGTCCATAAGAGTGAACTAAGGTCTTCATAAAGGATCCCAAAGAACTAGTACAATCCAAGCCATGTGAATAAGGGTAAGCTGAAGTCGAACATGGAGAGGATTCAATAGTTTGTCAACCAATAGGTGATAATTGACAACTGAAGCAAAGGAGTTCACTAATAATGAAAGTGAATCCTGAGGTATGATCGTCAAAACTCTAGGTCTTCGCCATCAGGAAGTACTGAAAACGAAACCATGCTGTGATAGGGAAGGCAACAGATCCTCCAACGGATCACAAGACTAGGAACTGGGCAAAAGAAGGGAGACACAAATAGATAACAGATATAACAATGATGGAATCAGGTGATAGATTAGACATTGGGTATAGTCCTTGAATAGTGAGCACAACACAGAGATGACCCAAGGAAGCATACAACGGATAGATAGAACAACTAAACTTATCTGTCATGTAGGAGACATGATCAGATTCCCCAGGTATAATGGAAAAGAGGAGGAGTAAGAAACTCAAAGTGATAGCTGAACACAAGTGTATACTGAAACATGGATATCGGAAAGCAAAGAGTGCTATGTTCAAACACGACATGCTGCCATTACTGAAAACAAGAGAAAACTTCTTCCTTACCTTCCTTGTTAAATTTTAACGAGTCCAGGAAAGTAAACTCGGTTCCCTCTTCATTTTTTAACAAGCTTGAAGAGATGTGAAAATAATGCTTGATACACCGATTCGTGGATTTAATGAGCCCGAGCTAGTACATGCTCAGCCGGTATTTTCATATTTAGAGAGTCTGAAAATGCCAAAGAAGACTCCAAGGGGGTCCTTTTTCATCCAATTTAGTCTCCTGAGGCCGATAAAGTATAAAACAAACCACAGAAGAACTCTCTTAACTTCCGAAGAAGAAAAGGTGAACCTTTTTCATACTTAGTCAGGGAGGTCTGAAAAAGGTTAAATTACCACCTACCCAATGCTCCTTCTAGAATAGCATAAATAGCTTGAGTTTTGCGAGTGTGAAGGAAAGCAAGATCACTCGGAAAGATCCATTTGGTTACGAGAAATGGGGCTTACATCAATAAACTCGTTGCTTTGTTCTTTAGTGTTTAACGAGCATGACAAGGACACAAAGTACACTCGAAATCTTTTTCATGTTTGGGTCCAGAGCACGAAAAAGAGAAAACTAAGCTCAAACAGGGTGTTCCTTTTCCGTAAATTTAGTCCCTCAGGTCCGGAAAAGTGATAAACCTATACCTGAGAATACTCTTCTCAATTCAAAAGAAAAGAGAGTGATCCTTTCTCGTATTATTCAGCATGGTCCGAGAAAGAGATAACCTACCACCAATACAGATGCCCGTTCACATATTCTTAATGAGCTTGAACGGACAAGATAACTTGGCATTCAAGTCTGTTTTGAAAGAGTTAGACCTGGGCCTAAAGAAACTCCATAAGGATGGGGAGTCCTATAAAAGGATAGCTTGTAAAAAGAGGTTCAGAAGAAGCTCTATTTGGGGTGAAAAATAGCTAAGAAGACACCCCTGGACCTGAAAAAGTGGCGGCATGAGCAGCAAAGGATGACAAAGGCATATAAAGATGATACTCATGAAACAAGGGCCCTAGCCACGGAAGAAAAATGGTAGAGACAAGGGACTAATGGCTTAGAATACCATAGTCCGTGGCAAAATGTTAAATACTAAGGTTAATGTGGAGTGATAAGATGCCAACATGTGTTGGAAATAGCAAAACCACCCTATTAGAGCAACAACATTTTGTAAAAGTTGATAAACCTGTTCCAGGGGACAAAAGTATGGCATTAGTTAATTAGCATTTCAAACTATAGGATAAAAACCCACTTTTTGAAATATTATTTCTATAAATAGAATTAAAATTAAAACATTTCATACCATTTGAACTTTTTGAACCATAAAGAGCAAGAATACCCTCTACCTTTGATCGATCACCGAGGACAATTGGACCGTCAGAATTAGGAACCATCACCTTCAGGTAACTCTACACCCTAAACCCTTTAATTTGATCCAAGCAAAGTTTAAAATTAATGGTGAATTCATTATTTATGAGCAGCCCAAAACTACCACAGTGTGCATTCGCGGGTTGCTGCATAGGAGAGTCACGAATGCGCGCTTCATTCACGGGTTGTCCAACTGGACAGTCGTGAATGATGCGCAAAGGGGCAAAGCTTTAAAAATGTACAAATTTTTTCAATTTTGATTATAAAATACTGAATCCAAATTCTTTGTATTTTCCAGGAAAACATGGTTTTGGAGTGGAGAGAGAGAGAGCATGAAGCAATGGATCATGCAATGCTCCAAAGCTTTCCCACCATACAAGCATTGAGGACTTGTGGTTTGCTGAAGTTCTTTTGTACCTCGCCCATGTGGGCCAATGTCCGCATATTGGAATTCTTGGTCAATTACTGGGACCATGAGTTGGGTATGTTCAATATTCAGGGTGAGACCTTAGAGCTTACCGTGGAAGATATCTACTTCATTACTGGGTTATCACAACGGGGAGCACCTATGAACTTGGAGGGCACTGGCAGGGGCGGGGACCCCTTAAGTGTACAAAACTATTTTGACATGTTCTGCATACTAGGTACTCAGAAGAAAGGGAGCAGTGTTCTCATTGCAGACATACAAGATTTCTTTATGCAGGTATTGGCCAGTACTATTGTGAGACTTGCGGGGTCATCAGGGTTACATATGGCCACCAAGTATCAAATGAGGGTGGCAGTTGATTGCTTTAGAGGCGCTCTCTATGACCGGTGCTCAGGAATTGCCCCCATCATGAAGAGGCAATTATCTGACTACAAGAGGGGAAGACGCAAGAACTTCGGCTATGCTAGTATACTAGTAGCATTCTTCTTCTTTGAGAGTGCCAGCTATGAGCCCTGCTATACCACTACAGGTCAGACATCCACGTCAGCTGAGGCTGAGTCAGAGGGGAGACATCTTCCTCCGTCACGGAGGAGGATATGTAGTACATAGCGTGTATGACGATGAATTTT
>LPNX011119114.1:374721-500796 GCA_001517045.1 Pseudotsuga menziesii | reverse complement strand
ATATATGATGTTGGTTGTCGGCTTATTTACAAGTGTTTTTTATGTGTTTGCTGTGACTTTTTATGGAATGTGTGTGAGATGCCAATCCAAAATATAATTAGCGTATGCATCAGTCAATGAATTTTGGTTTTGTGGAATATGATTGAAAGTAATAACTTCAAAATGTCTTTCGAGTAAATGAATTTGCATAAACTGACGTAAAAAGATAGGATTTCGTACCTGATAAGCTCTATTGAGCTGGGAAACTACCAACTGAGAATCCAAATGGACTTCAAGCTGGGTAATGCCACGTGACAAGGCATCCCATAGGAGCTCAATAACAGCCCTATATTCAGCAACATTATTAGAAGCAGGACCAAGACAAGCGCCACCCGCAGCAACAAGCTGTCCTATGGGAGAATAGATAACCCATGTTGCTGAAGCTAGGTTACAAGTGTGACGACTGGTGCCATCAGTGAAACCTACATACATTTCAGAAGACATCTGCAACAACCAGCAGATAATAAAAAACAAAGCTAACAACCTAATGTACATAAAATACATACAGTAAAAATACAAGAAAAAGTGCTAAGCCTAAGCATAGTACTTCTTCAGGTAGAGCCCATTTCTAGGCTCGGGTAGCTTATTCCCATCATAATCAATCAATTCATATGCTCCTTTACTTAATACCTTTGACACGACATAGGGTCCTAACCACATAGCCTTGAATTTTCCTACCCCCAGAGATTCTTTATCTTGATCCCAAAGCAAGACAAGATCCCCTTCAGAAAAAACCCTAGGTTTGACCGTTTTATCATATTGAGTTTTAACCCTATTTTTATGAGCCTGGTTCGCAGTCAATGCATCTCTACGTTTCTCATCAAGGTGTTCTAAATGTAATAGACGTTCCTCAAGCTCAGTCGCATCAGGTAGCACATGAATGGCTATCTTTAAAGACGGTATTTTGCATTCAATCGGAGTGACTGCTTCCACCCCGTGAACGAGTTGGAAAGGTGAAAAACCTGTGGCAGTCTTAACATTAGTTCTATAAGCCCAAAGAGTAGTATATAACATGATATTCCAATTAGAACGGGCTGCATCAATCATCTATTTAAGGATAGTTTTTAGAGTCTTATTTACAGCCTCAACCTGACCATTTACTTGCGGATAGTATGGAGAAGAATGTTCTTATCTAAATCCGAGCATGGTGGTCATTTCCGTCATCATGTTATTTTGAAAATGAATTCCATGGTCAATGACAATCACTTTGGGAATACCAAACCTTGCAATAATCTGATTGAAAACAAAGAAAGCTGTTGTTTCCCCGTTGTATTTAAAAGTAGGCATTGCCTCTTCCCATTTCGTAAAATAGTCAATAGCAACAATGATGTATTTGTGCCCCCCAGCCCAGACTGGTTTTCAGGTCATATAATCAATCCCCCATTTCATGAAGGGGCCTATCGAGACAACATAAAAGAAGGGAGCAGGATGCAACCACATCTTTCTACTGTAAAGCTGACAAGGATGACAGTGCTTCACGGCTTCCACACAATCTTTAAAGATCGTGGGCCAGAAATAACCAGCATGTAATATCTTTTGGGCCATTGCTAACCCAGATAAATGACCCCCACACACTCCACTATGAGAATCATTTAGGACAATCTTCACTTCCTCATGAGTAAGGCAGTGACGCAAGATAGAATATACCCCCCGTCAATATAATGTATCTCCTATAATGAGGTAGTTTTTGGCATGAAGGCGTAACTTACGTCGTTCCTCCCTAGAGTAAGCAGCAGGATACTTCAAAGTCTAGAGATATATAAGAGTATCCCCGTACCAAGGATTAGAGTTAGATATAAGGAAGATGTGCTCATCTGGGAATGAGTCATCTTCAACAACTACATTTTCTTCAGTGGGAAATTCTGCTATTAGCTCAGCAAAAACTAAGGACTTTTTAGACTTGGCGGACTGAAAATCCAGGTCAAACTCCTGAAGAATGACTATCCATTTATTAAATTTTCCCCCAAAAATTCGTCGGGATAAAACATATTGGAAAGGATTTACATCCGCCACTACTGTAGTGGTCCTCAGTAAAATGTAGTGGCACAGTCTCTGAATAGCATAAACAGCTGCTAAGGCTAACTTCTCGACGTGGGAGTATCTAAGCTCAGGTCCAGCCAAAGAACGGCTAAGATAATAAATGACATGCTCAACAAGATTATCATCCTCCTGAACTAGAACTACCCCAATGGTCGACTCTGACACAGCCAGATATAATATAAAATCCCTAGAATAATCTGGTGGACGTAACAAAGGAGCCGACAGCAAAGCTTTCTTCAATTCCTCGAACAAAAGTTGTGCGGCTTCATCCCATACAAATGGAGTGTCTTGTTTAAGCAAGCGCATGAAACCTTTAGTGATCTTGGCATAATTAATGATAAAATGTCGAAGGAAGTTAGACTTTCCTTGCAGGCTTTGAAGTTGCCTGAGAGAACGAGGAGGAGGAAGATTTACAATGGCCTCAACTTTTAAGGGATCCACCTGGATGCCTCTACTAGAGACAATGAATCCAAGTAATCTCCCTGACTCGATGCAGAATACACACTTGTGGGGATTCAAGCGAATTTTATAATATCTACATCGTTCAAAAATTAACCGTAAATGATCTGGATGCTGAACTCTCTTGCGAGAATATGCAGGCAAATCATCAAGGTAGGGTTTGACAATGGATTTTATGTCGTGAAAAGCAAAGTTCATGGCTCATTGAAAGGTAGCCCCAGCATTTTTCAATCCAAAGGGGATTTTTATATACGCGAATGTACCCCAAGGGAAAATAAAAGCAATTTTATGCTGGTCTTCCGGTTTGATTTGGATTTGATTATAGCCGGAGAAACCATCCATAAACGAAAAAACCTCACTCCCTACACATGCATCTATGATCTGGTCAATAAATGGTTTAGGGTAGTTGTCCTTAGGACAGGCTTTATTTAGATCTCTAAAGTCCATACAAACGCGAATAGTCCCTTTCTTTTTATCAACAGGAACAGGGTTGGACACCGATTCAGTCAAAGCTATGGGATATATAAAACCATCTTTCAAGAGATTTTCAACTTCAGCCTTCACAGCCGCTGCTTTACGCGGGTTCACGGGTCTCAATTTTTGTCGAACCGGCTTAGCATCAGGGTAGGTTCGAATTTCATGTTGAACAATAGATGGATCGATGCCTAGCATCTCCTCATATGACCAGGAAAAGATATCACGGAATTCCTTGAAAAGGGCAGTGTAGATAGCAATCTCCTCCGAAGAGCAGTTTGCACCTATATAGATGTTTTCCATGACATCAGGATTTACAGAGATATTGATCGGTATAGTGGCGGAAATGTTTGCCATATTCCCCTCAGCAAACACCCCTTCCCTAGGCAAAGGGTTGATAGGTACCTCAATATCATTTGACAGTCTCACTTTAAACTCTTGGTTTTCTATCTTGCTTAGATCTGGAAGAAAATAGGATCGATGATGAAGATCCTCACAAATCTTATCACGTCCACTCATGGATTCCAGAATAGCTTCATCCGAAGGTCAAACTGTATCTAAGCAATCTATGGAATGTGAAGAGTTTTATGCCCATGCAGGCAAGTAGACCTCTTCCAGATCATCCAAGACTAATAAAGGATCTGGAACGGGATCAACAGTGGCTTGAGTGATGGCTTGATAGGACACCTCCACTGTCGATAAGGGCACTTCAGGTTCATGGGGAGTTGGGAGGACCCAAGGATCAGTCCTATCGACAACCGAAGCGATGGACTTCCCCACAGTAGTAGAACCAATGTAATTAACCGAGGCTGGAAAATCGAATGTTCCCATCAATGATGTATACATTCCAGCCCCCAAGGTCTGTGCAGCAGGTTTTACTTGATCAACCAATGGCACAGTGGATTCCTTAGACTCTAAATGGCCTTTTCGAGTAAAATCAAGTTGGTCAACAGTAACTAACTTTCCCTCATGTGGAAAAACCACGACACGAAGAACAGCCGATGCAACAATAGTCATTACATAAGTCCAATTCCTTCCCAGAAGCAAATTGTAGTCCAAGGGAGCATCAATCACTTCAACTTCAACAGACACTGCTTTCCCTGCCAACTTAAGCTTGAAAGTGGGCAAGATACCATGCGGATGGAAATATCTTCCATCGAAAGCAGTAAGTAAAGTGTTTGATGGGACCATCTCTGGGGATCCAAGAGCTTTCCAACATGCCAGGGACATAACACATGTAGAGGCTCCCTCATCAACAACAGCCCTTCCAATGGTCTTACCACCATGGATGACATCAATTGATAGGGCTAAATGGTAAGGCAGGCGAATTTTGACATCACACAAATTGAATTTCGCCATGAGAATGGAAGAGTCCATGCTACCTAAAGCTTCTAAGAGAGAATCCCGTTGGGCAGGACAACTCTGAAGCACCTCTAAAGCTGACATTGCACAAGGGGTTTGAGCTAAGTCTTCAACCACAGAGTAGTTAGAAGCATCCCTAGCATTTGGGTTATGCAAATTCTTCTTAAAGACACCTTTGGGTATCTTTGGCATAATCTCAGCAGGTTTCTCTGTAGTGAGAGGGTTGGAAGGTTCAGCTACAGCTTTACCCTTCTCATCAGTCTCTTTTTCATAGTTTTTGTTCCTGGTTTGCAACAAAGTCGAGGATTGAACCATGTTGATATAGTTAGGGTCAGAGGCAGTTTGAGTGCCCCCTGCTATGGTAGAAGCTGAAGCAGAATTCTGTCCTTGGGGAAAAGGATCCTTCAGGATAGCCGGTTGTTGAGCTTTGAGCAGCTTTTGGGCTTGATCCATGAGGGGACAAAGGTGAGTAAGGTGGTCCTCTTGGCACAACTTACAAGGGAACTTGACCTTCTTCTTTTCTTTTTTGCCCCCATCGGCATTGTTTGCGGGCTTTGGCTTGTTTTGTTTTCCCTCTCCCTTCTTACTAGTAAATTTTAATTTATGCGTTTATTTTAGAGGGTTGTTTCTTACTCAAGAGGAAATGGAAGTGATATACTGTATGGTCTTTTGACTCAAACAAGAAATAAATGAAAGTAAAGGTTCATTCAAAGAAAACTACTACTATAAAATAAACTTCTTTTCATTTTTCAAATATGTATTGATGAACTAAAAGCAATGATAAGAGAAACTAAGCCTATATTTTTGTATTTTTTGAGATAATATTTTTAAAATGAAACAAACACTACTTATGCAAAAATCACAATGCAAAAGATTAACTATGTTTTCTTTTCATGTTTAAAAATGCTCAAAAACTACTATGCATCTATAATTCACTCTACTTGAGTAAACTTGGGACTTATAAACTATAAAGAAGCAACAAACTGAAGCAAACAGGCAAACTAAAGCAGAATACAACCAATAAAGGAAGGCTAGGAAACCTAGCTTGGGTGCAAACAATGACGAAAAATCACTGCAGACTTTAAAAATGGCAAGTTACAACCAACCACTATCAAATGACAGACTGGAAAAATAGAGTCCAAGACCCTGATCACTGATCTGGACCACAACACTTTCACCTAGTACCCAAACAGGCCAAAAACTTTAGGAAGCAAACAGTAAATAAACCAAGTAAAAAAGACTCAAGGGCTTTCGAAAAAGCTTTAAGTATGATCACCCAAGGTATTCAAACAAACTGCCCGGCACTCATAAGGAAAATCCACTCAGGAAACAAAGATGATAACAAGAAAAGAACAAGCAAACTTTACTTAAAAATATCAACTTCCAGGAGTATTCGTGAGTGTCACTTGGCGCAACTCGCAAATGATTCGCGACTGTCTAGAACGACAACCCACGAATGCACAGTAGTATTCGCGACTGTCTATAAAGACAACCTGCGAATGCGTGTGAAATTTTTCTCAAAAACAAAGAAAAAATCAAAGGACTTTCAAAGGCTGAGTCAAGTGAAAACCAGGATATAAAATCACACACAGACTTCCAAGCAAAGATTGGTCAGGGACAGAAAAACCTACAGCAGTCTAGGGCTTTCCCAGCAGAGTCGCCAGTTCTGTTGTACGGAATAATACACCTAATAACCAAAGGTTATGGTTACCAACATACTCAATCACTTGCATATAATTGACTCTTGAAGTACAGAATAGGAAATAGGAGGGTTAGAAGGACTTACTTGTTAAACAAAGTTCGACCCTTGCTATTCTCTTCCTCTCTGTTCCACTTCCAGAATCTTCAGGATTGCTCCTCTTTCACCTGTCAAGACACACTCTTCCAGATACAAGATGATTCATGTACATATAAGCAGGTTAGATAAAACATATATCATACTGAAATATAAACATTCATCCAATCACAAGACATGAAACACACATGGAAGAAGTAATCTCTTTATTATCAATAATGGAAAGAGTTAAGGTTACAACCCAACGTTTGAGACAAGGACTCCTCTGCAACCAAAGGATTCTGAGTTCAACTGCTCCACAGACTTCTATATAAACTCCACCAGCATAACTTTGCTCTCCAAGAGTAAGTAACCCACACCCTCCCCAAGGCTTGTATTTATATGGGTGAAATAAGGCAATTCTCGAAGGTTGGGGAAGTTGTGGCAGTTGAGGAAATTAAGTTAAATGACTTAACTAATCTCCAATCAACAAAAATTTTTATGTTTTAATGTTTGAGACATATACGCGGGCATGCAGTAGAGCAACCCGCAAGTGATTCGCAGCTTAGTATAAGAGCAACCCGCGAATACAAGGATGCACGACCTATAACAACCGAGACTCGCGAATTATGTGTGAGTTGTATAAAAGGGAAGTCGCGAATACATATCAACATGGTTAAATGACAAAGTAACTAGGTGGATGGTGAGAGAATGTATTTCATGATAAACAAAGCTATAGTGTTTTGGGAAAACCTCTATCCATAGGTGTCCTTTTGTGTGCCAACATGAGGGATGTCGGCACTCGGACGGAGAGGTGCCATTCAGGTGTATAACACTTGGTGTCTTCATCACTATTGAGGTTGGGTTCTTGATTGTGGGGCACACCCATGAAGACATAGATGGAACCTACGGAAGAATGTCTTCCAACTTGAAAAGTAAATATATATATTCTTTACCTGAGATGATGGATACATATCGCACAATAGAAGAAAAATGGGTGTTTCCACCTAAACTTATTGACAAAGTGCATGACTTCAAAAGTTTTCTTAATGGGTACATCAAGGAGGGGAAAAATGCACTAGTTGGACATCTTAATGTCCAGTACTTCCAATTCCTTGTACTCAATGATGTTCTAGTTATGAGGTATAAAGAATCCATCAGAGACATTGAGTGGTCAGAACCAATGGAGTTGTGGAATATAGATGATGAAGGACGACCTATATTTCCCACAGGGAAGCCATCTTTCTTACGTCCCAAAGACAATGATGCATATTTAAAAGAACTAAAGGAAGGAATAACATCATACATAAAAATGTGGAAAGAGACTATTGGCAATGAGAATTCACCAATTGTTACAGAGGAATGGAATGAAAAACTAGATTATTGGAAAAGAGTTCTTGATGCATTAGATGGAATCTACAATGACCATACACCCTTGGATGAAAGTGATTCTTCTTTTGATGATTTTTGGCCAAAGACGAGGCAAAATGTTAACATTGATGGTAATGCACTCCATGCAATATCAAGTATTATGGATGGGGATTTTGATAATGTGACAGATGAATAGGATTATGTTGGACCCAAGTGCAACAAGACAAAGCCAACATTTGATCCTAGAATTGATGTTGAGAAAGGAAATATGTTGCTTGTTAGATCAGGAAATGAGGATGAAGGAGAGATGATTTGGATGGCAAAATCCACCTCAGATATCTTCCAGGATGATGACAGCGAGACCCTTCATGTAAAGATTGATTGGTGGCAGCCTAGCTCAGGGAAATACAAGGGAAAAGTTTTAGAACAATATTGGGTACCAAATCCTGATGACACAGAACTTGGATCTATTCCAATTAATACCATAGTTTGGGCATGGATGCCAAAGAAAGAAGATTGCAAGAAGACAAAGATAAATAAATGTGATGTACAAGTTGTACTTGATCTGCTTGAGTGGATATAAGGAGATTAGGTGGAGATGATACATGAATGTAACTTTTCTTTTTGAATGACTTTTAGTAGACATGAAGAAACATTTTTTAATGTTTGTACTATAATAAATACTCTTCAAGCTACTTTTTGAGGAATTTTATATTATTTACTGCATATATGAAATTTCACTTCAAGTTCAATGTTAATTTATGTGATGATACTTTATGCGAATTAGATAATACCGTTTTGATTTTAACATTTGAATTTGTCTTTTAGATCAACACAACATCTCACTATATCAAATGTGCATAATTATATTCATTAATGCATGTACAAAATCCTTTCCTTATTTATTATTAGCTTTTGCTCACTCTCTTCAATACTACTTTGAGCTTTTCATTTTGTTCCCCTGATGATTGGTGGAGTGTCCACTTGAAACGTAGGGACGTTTCAATACACACAATTTAATTCCATAAACTATCTTTGTCATTATGATTAACTATAGAAATCTTCATCCTGAAGCTGTACTTGATATGCTTGAGAAAATATAAGGAGATTAGGTGGAGATGATTCATGACTGTAATTTTTCTTTTTGAATGACTAATTAATATACATGAAGAAAAAGATGTCAATGTTTGTAGTATATCAAATATTCTCTTCAAGCTACCTTTTGAGGAATTTTATATTATTTGCTACATATATGAAAATTTTGGTTCAACTTCAATGTCAATTCATGTGATGATACTTTATGCGAATGCACCTTAAAATATCTAATAGAATTTCTTTGTGAATAAATGTAAGGCACTTGCAATAAGGTTTGAAGTGAGTTTTTCCTATTATTCGTTATTATAGTTGATATAAATTTAATTGTACTACTACGTTGCATTCAAATTCATAATTATATTTTCTCGTGTAGACTTTAAAGTGGTGCCAACTTTGTACTAGTATATTAACTTATACTCAATAAATACAGTACTAATATTTTGAGCGTGCATGTTTTATAAGTTTGTCATCATTGTGATTGATTTTTTGGATTAAACTGTGTGAACGTTTTTCATACCAATGTTTTGAGTGGACACTCCACCCATGTTTGTTATGGGAACCATGAAAAATTCATTGTGGACTGAAAATATTTCACATAGCTTAATCCAGAAAATCAATCATTAAGTGATAAAATCATGTTAGATTTAATTCATGTTAGACGTTATCATCAAATACATTGCATCATAAAGACAATTTAATCCATCTGAGATTTAATGCTGATCATAATGCACTGCATGTAATATACGTATTATGGATGGATTGGACCTAGGCACAACAAGCTAAAGCCAAGATTCAATCCTATGATTGAATTTGAGAAAGTAAAGGTGTTGGTAGTTATATCATGAACTAAGGATGAAGGAGAGACAATTTGGATGGAAAAAACCACCTCATATTTCTTCCAGAATGATGAAAGTTAGACTCTTCATGTAAAGGTTGATTGATGGAAGCCTAGTTCAGGGAAATACAAATGAAAATTTTAGAACAATATTGGGTACCAAACCTTGATGACACATGACTTGGATCTATTCCAATTAATACCATAGTTTGGGCATGGATACAAAAGAAAGAAGATTGAAGGAAGACCACGATAAATAAATGTGGTGTACAAGTTGTAATTGATTTGCTTGACTGAATACAAGGAGATTATGTGGAGATGATTCATGAATGTAATTTTCTCTTTGAACTAGTTATTAATATACAAGAAGAAACACTTTTAAATGGTTGTTGTATATCAAATATTCTCTTCAAGCCTTTTTTTGAGGAATTTTATATTATTTACTAATATGAAAATTTTGGTTCAACTTCTATGTTAATTCATGTGATGGTACTTTATGTGAATTAGATAACACCATTCAATTTTTAACTTTTCAATTTGTTTTTTACATAAACTCAACATGTCACTATATCAAATGTGCAAAATCATATTCAATAATGAACCTTAAAACATCTTCTAGACTTTCTCTCTGAATAAAACATCATTTTGCTTTGTCACAGAGGATTAGAAATGTGTAATCCAGGTGTTAGCACAGTCCCTCTCCCCTCATGTTGTAAAGGGTGCTAGCTCAATGGAAGAGCACCTGCATTCCAAGCAGGACGATGGTGGTTCTATTCCTCCGTGCCCTAACATAAATTAATACATGATTTAAATCTTATTGATAATATAAATATTGTAAGATATCTATATTTTCAATAAAAATATGCTCTTTTCAATTAAACACATTGTTCAAATACTTCATAAATAAATAATGAACACTTGCAATAATTAGTTAAGTTGGTTTCCCCCCTTTCCTCTTGTATATTAAAAAAATAAAACTCTACTGCACTAATACTATTCTAGTTCATAATTAATTTTGATTGTTAAAATAAATAATATTAATAAATAAGGGAGGCTTTACTAACTTCAATATCATTAAATAAATTTATAGGTAAGAAATTTCTCACGTTAATCTATAATTCATAAAGTAAACATTCATCAACTTAGTTTTTAATACACTACCACTACCACTACCAACAACAATAATAATAAATTATGTTGCTATTTTAATTCATAATTTATTTTAATCATTACAAGGGTAAAACTTAGACTTTAAAGTCATAAAATATTTTCCTATTTTGATTATAAGTAGTGCGAACTTCCAAAAATAAAACAACGTACTCAACAAAGACACAAATAATTACTACGACAATATTTCTAATTGTTGTAGTAACAAATACAATGTTGGTATTATGTCATAAAATAATTTAATCAACTTAACATTAAATTCAAACTATAAATAATATTACTATACATTATGTAAGGATTCAAATTCTATGACTTTCCTCATTTTGAAAGAACTCAATCTAGCGGAAGTTCTAAATTCTAGATCCACTAAATAATTACAAATTTAATGAAATATGTGTTTAGTGATCATAACATCAAAAATTGTCCTCAGTTGATCATGAAATGGCAGGCTGGCCATATTCCCCAGTTGCAAAACACTTAGAATCAGAATTAGCCTCTGTTCTAGGTGCAGAATCAGCCACCCCTGCAAGGTCAAATCCCATCGCATAATCAAACTCTAACTCAACCCCAGGCTCAAACTATACCAATGAATCAAGCTATGAACCAGCTAGGAGCTCAAGCTCAGAACTTGCATCAAGGACCGATAGTTGCAGCAATCCATGCGGAACCTAGGATGAAGGATGTCAATGTCGGGATTGTCACTCATGTTGGCGAAACAACTGGTGATGATGGAGCACAAAAACCTGTTCGACCATCTGGCAAGAAAAATGTTGCATTTGATATTGCAACAGAAAAAGTCACTTTCTTTGAAGCGAAGCAGGTGATTAGAAGGAATCCGGGTAAGCTGACAATTATTGACATGCATTTTTCTTTTGACCCATCTATAGAAGCAGATTAATCACGATAGCATGGCACTCTATGTAAGTTTTCTGAGAGTTTTTTGTCACTCACAAGGGACTCAGATGCTCTTATCGAGCTCGAGACATTGTTGTACCTTCCGAATAAGACAGTGAAGGATTCTTCTATGAATTCCTTGCAAAAAAGAAAGACATGCAAGGAAATGAGGATGAATATCTAGATTGGGGGTTATGAGGTTGACTTGATCATTCTAGACCTTGGATTTGATGCCAACATTCTAACAAAGAAAACTTGGCAATCGGTGGGGAAGCCAATGCTAGGATGATCACTAGTGCAGCTGTGATTAGCAAATTAGGCGAAGGTTCAGCCCATCGGTCATGTTTCAAATTTGGTTGTCAACAATGAGGGTATGAAAACATGTGCTGACTTTGATGTGATATAATTTATATAATATGGTGGTTTCTATCTAATTCTACTAGGAATTGGGTGGGATAATGATAGCATGGTAGTTATCAATTTAAAAAACTGATTTATGATGTTTGAGAACCAGGATGTTAGGGTCATTTCTCCTATGGACCCTCAGGAAGGACGATGCTATTGAACCTGTGAAGGATGAAGTCGGGAGAAGCTGGGATCATGCATACAACATTTTCAAGGATTATATCAATCCCACTACTGACGGCAAACTTGGATGGTGGAGCACAAGTTACGCGTCCTCATATTCGGATGATGCTTTAGAAAATTGGCAGAATTGATTGCATGAGGTGTAATTCTTGAAGAGTGAGTTAATTACGCAGTCTCTCTGACATGTTGCAACTAAGATGGTCAAGTTTCCCATTTATGAAGGATTGCCAAGACTCTGTGATTTCTTTGAATAATTTGAAAAGAAAGTGTTGGAACCACAAAGGATATTTCCTCTTAATGTAGCACTAAAGGATACCCTGGCCCGTTGGTGGGAGACACACAAATGGACGATCCACAATTAGGACCAGTGCTGGAGATTGATGATGGTCTAATTTGGTGATGTAGAGGTTTACCGTGCTTGGAGATATGATTGACATAATGACCCTGCCCATCATTTGATTTAATGTTAGACATTATGGACATCATGACCCAGAGATGAGTGGGTTCATGCTTTTGTTCATACTCTCGAAGAAATGCCATGGTCCTAGTATGTAGCAGTAGAGTTGCAAAGAACCATTACCATGTGGGAGGAGTTATTAGCTTGCTTCATGTAGATTTATAAATTCCAGTATGTTGATGCCGAGGTATGTAATGCTTTACACCTTATCCAAGACATAGTACTAAAGGTCACCCCTATCACATATCTGGTTGATCCCCATGCAAATTGCTCTGTCCAATCCATGATGATGTGCTACAATTTGTTCAGGGACCCTGAAGACGACGACAAGCTGTGCAATTTTAATATCCCAGAGTATGAAGGAAGTCACAGTGTTGTAGCTCTTGACATACCTATGAAATCGATGAACCAACTGCTACGCATTAGAAAAGTTGACATTGGGAAAGTAGAAAATATGAAATTTGCCAATGTTGGAGAGTATTGGGGTGAATAAACGATAGCCAAAATCATGGATCTGTTGTACGAGTTCCAGGATCTGTTCCCCACATGTTTTTTTGAGATGAAGGGGATTCTTGGCGATTTAGGAGAAATGAAGATTCTCCTCAAACTGGATGAAAAACCAGTTTTCCAGAGGCCATACAGACTGAACCCACGATATAAGTATCAAGTGAAAATTGAGCTTGATCGGATGCTTGATGTTGGGATTATCGAGCCAGTAGAAGAATCAAAGTGGATAATCCCAATGGTCGTCCAAGATAAGAAGACTGGAGAAATCCGCATCTGTGTCGATCTACAGAAATTGAATGACGTATGTATGCATGATCTGTTCCCGACCCCTTTCACAAACAAAGTCCTGGAAAATGTAGGCGTCCAGGAGGTATATTACTTCAAATGGTTTTTTAGGCTACCACTAGATCTAGATTAAGACGAAGGATCACCATAAGACTACATTTGTCACCAAATGGGGTTGTTTCTAGTATACAGTTATGCCATTTGGGATAAAAAGTGTCCCTGCCATATTTTCCCATGTTGTTATCACAGTTTTTAAGGATTTTATTCAGAAGTTACTCAGGTCTATATGGATGATTGGACCATCTATAGTTTGGCTAAAGACCACCTGGAAAACCTGTGACTAATGTTGGAATAGTGTCGATAGCATCAGATTGCAATGAATTCTAAGAAATTTATTTTTTGTGCACCCTTCGGTATATTACTTGGGCACATCATCTGCAAATAAGGTCTGTTGGCAAATCCAACAAAGATTGCGCTGATCCTTAATTTAACACTGCCAACAAATGTAAAAAATTCTCCAAGCAACAATGGGCCCTACAAGCTACTATCACAATTTTATTAAGGGATATGTTGTGATTATTGCTCCTATGGAGAAGCTGCTAAAGGAAGATGGTGCATTTGAATGGACTCCGGAATGTCAAGGTAGCTTCGACACTTTGAAGGCCAAGATGGCTTCTGCGTCCATACTAGTTTTTCCTGATTGCAATAAGGAATTCCATGTGTTAGAATAATCAACCCATAGTTACCTACCTTAGACAATAATTAAATCATTTTTTTTTATTACCTAGTCTCCTAGATTCCATTCTATGCTAGTTGCCTTCTACATGACTTAGAAGTCAACACTTGCTAAAAATGAGTCATGGAGTGCTTGGAAAAATTCCTGGAAACCATATTTAGCATGTCTACTTTATTCCAGATCCTCCAAAGTGCATATCTACTTTTTCTGAAAAGCTGCTTGTTTTATTGAGAATTAAGGCAAAAGGAAAAGCTAGACTAGGTGCAATTGACTTGTTTTTTTCCCACATCATCCTCTTTCCTTTTATCCTAATAAAATTGTGTATGAGTTTTCTTTCCATCCCTCATTAGCTTTCCTACTTTACTTATCCAATTTGTGAGCTTCTTGATGGATTTAGAAACTGCTTTATGCACATATGGGGGATTTGACTAGATTTAGTAAGCCTACTTTTTGACCATTTCGAATGGAATCCCTATGCATTCGAATCTCTCATGTAATTATATGTTTCAGTAGCCTATTAATTCACAAGTTTGTCTATTGTACACTTAATCAATACAGATTAGTGTTATGCTCCAATTTCAGTCTCCTTTGATGTTAATTTTGCATGTTTGATTAGCAATTTTGTGACTGTAATTGTTATATCTCTTGGGTTCAACTTCCACATGGTACCAGATCCTTTGTAGATCAATTTCTCTCCTTCCATATTGCTATTGCAGGTTCAACATATTCACTGGGAGCATATTCTGCTGACTAAAGGGCACCGTTTCTGAGCTATGGACCAATCTTAGAAGATCATCTTGACTCCATTCAATTTATTTGAGTGGAAAGATGAGATGGAGATATTATTGAGAGAGAAACATCTATACAGGTTTACTATGGCACCTGAGGCAGAGCCCAATGTAGCTACAGAGAAAATCAAATGGCACAACAGGAGGGATTAGGCCTATGGTCTTTTGTGTCTGAGCATTTCAAGACACCTCCTCTTCCATCTTGATAAATTGACATCACTGAATGGATTGTGGGAGAATATTGTAGAGATTTTTGGTAAGATAGATGAGATGAGAGGAAATCAAATTGAGAATGAGCTGATCTCCTTGAGTTCCAGTAGCTTGGAATCCTTACAACTCTGTTTTTCGAAGGTTAAAGACCTTGTTTTGTAGCTAAAATGGTGTGGGATCGAAAAGAAGGAAGAGCAACTAGTTTTGGCCATACTCTCAAAGCTTGGCCCTGACTATTCAGTGTTTTCTTTGACCTTCCATGCCACCAAGTTGACAACTCGAGCTTGGAATATGCCTAATCTTGTAGAGTTCATGGAATCCCTCACATAGGAACAAGATAAGTTAGTGATGACGGGCACCATCAAACCTTCCAAAGACCAAGCTTTGGTTGCTGGAGATTCAAGCATGGATTCAAAAAGAAAGAAAAAAGATAAAAATCCACTTGAGCAAAAGAGAGATAAGAACAAGTCTCAAGAGGAGCCCCAAGGTTCCAAGAAGAAGTTCCAGAAGAAGAAGAACAAAGGAGAAATGAGCAAGTGCGCATACTGCAGTAAGGGCTATCATCTTGAGAGCTCTTGTATGAAGAAGAAAATCAACATGTTGACCTGACTCCTAGAGAAGAATAACATCTCCTTCCTGATTTCTCAAAGATGAGGGAAGGAAGATCAAATTCATAGGACAGAGAGAGAGTACATGCCTTGGCTGCTGGCACATCAAGCTCACCTAGCTTCATCATAGAATCTAGAGCTTCTAGACATATGGTTTCAACAAAAGAGGCATTCTCCTCTCTTGACATGTCTAAAGGTCCACCAATAGTTTTGGGAGATGACTCTCTCACTGATAGTTTGGGGAAAGGAAGGATTGATATTGACCATGGTAAGTTCAATAATGTGTTGTATGTTCTAGGTCTTGCCTCTAATCTCTTGTCAGTGTATCAGATGAATCACACTGGGTCTCCAAAGAAGGTCATCTTCTCCCCTGATGATGTTGAAATCACTGAGATTTTGAATGGTAAAGTCATAGAAAAAAGTGTTGTTGATCACACTTCGAAGGTATACATGTTTTCCCAATTTCTACCCTAATCAAACCCCTCTGCTCTTCTAATTCATGCTAATGAGGCAAGCAAGCTTTGGCATGAAATATTTTTCCATCTTAACTACAAGTATATTTTTTATTTGAGTGAAAAAGATATGGTCATAGGGTTGCCAAATATCAAGTTTTCTAAAGGTGTCTATCAAGGTTGTATCCTAGGAAAACACCCAAAGCACAAACTTGAGAGAGCTAGTCATGAGAGAACCTCTGCACCACTTGAGTTGATCCACAATGACATTGCTGGTCCATTTCCTCATATGTCTATGAGTCAATCCAAATATGGATTGAACTTCATAGATTAATTTTCCAGGTATTGTTGGGTGTACTTCATAAAGCATAAGTCTGAAGTTTTTGACCTCTTCAATTTTTTTAAAGCCTTGGTTGATAACCAGTCTAGGAGGAGATTCGAGATCCTCAGATATGACAATGGTGGTGAGTACGTCAAGTCTGAGTTCATTTAGTATTGTAAATATGTAGGTATTCAGATGCAACATTCGATCCCTTACACATCACAACAAAATGGTGTTGTTGAGAGAAAGATCAGGTCACTGAAGGAGATGGCAACCTGCATGATGGAGGCTAAGACTTTGCCACCAAAGTTTTGGGTCGAGGCCATAAATTGTGAATCCTACATCCCAAATAGGGTGCCTCATAAGTAGCTTGATATTATGACTGCTTTTTAATCTTGGAGTGGGCACAACCCAGATGTGACCCATTTCAGGATTTTTGGCTCAAAGGCTTGGGCTAGAATTCCAACTGAAAAGAGAAAGGATTTACAGCCCCAAATCCAATAGTTCCTATTTGTTAGGTATTTTGAAGATTAAAAAGGGTAAAATCTGCTCAACTTGAGCACTAACAAATATTTCATTGAAAGAAGTGTTCAGTTCCAAGAAGAGCCTTTAGTAGCAGTTGAAGTTGGAGAGTCTTCTTCACCACCAGATCCATTGATTGTAAGTAGAGAGACTAATGAGTTTACTGATTCTAATATGTCTGATAATGATGATTTTATTGTATATCCTGATAGTTGTAAAAGACCAAAATGGGTAGCAAAGACCATTCATGCAGCTGGGGAACTAGCTGTAAATCCTAGTGATACTAGGAGGACTAGATCTCAGTTTGAGAGTGCCCTTTGTATGAAATATCCTTTATTTGTTGAGAAGTGCTATCTGATGGTTGAATCAAATCCATAGACATATGAATATGTAGCACATTATCCAAGATGGAAAAAAACCATGAAAGAAGAATTCAGCTCGCTCCAGAAGAACAACACTTGGGAACTGGTTGATCTTCCCCCAGGGAGGAAGCTAGTTCAATGTAAGTGGGTTTTCAAGACTAAGTTTGCTGCTGATTTTTTACCTTTGAAATATAAGGCAAGATTGGTAGCCAAGGGATACTCAAAAGTACATGGTATTGACTACAATGAAACCTTTTCACCAATGGAAAAGATGGACTCCATAAGGCTAGCTTTAGCCATTGCAGCTTTGAAGCAGTGGGAGGCACATCACATGGATGTGAAGTGTGCTTTCCTAAATGGAGATATCACTGAAGAGATTTACATGCAGCAACCTGAAGGGTTTTTTTCTAATCCATATTTAGTGTGCAGGTTAAAGAAATCATTGTATGGGCTCAAGCAAGACCCCAGGGCTTGGTATGCCAAGATTGATGGCTTTCTTTTTTCATTGAGTTTTGTTCGATGCAAGTCTGATCCTAATGTTTATTTGAAGCTGATTAATGGTTCTTTGATGATATTGTCTTGTATTTGGATGACCTTATTATTATAGGAAGTTCAAAGAAATATATTGCGTCCTTGAAGGATGCAATGAACCATGCATTTTTTATGACAGATCTGGGATTGTTGAGCCAATTTTTGTGTCTCGAAATTGCTCAATCCCAACATGGAATAAAAGTACATCAGTCCAAGTATGATTTATATTTGCTGAATAAGTTCAACATGAAATATTGCAAGCCAAGCAAGACTCTTTTCCTTTTAGGAGTTAAGCTTGAAGAAGTAGGTTCTTCTCCTATGGTAAATAATACATTGTATAGGCAGTTGATTGGGTGTTTGGTTTATCTTACACACACTCAACCTGATATATCTTATGCGGTTAGTGTGGCTTCAATATACATGGATCATCCTCATGAGGTCCACTAGAGAGCAGCCAAAAGGATCCTTAACTTTGTTCAAGGAACAAGAAATCATGGGATCTTCTACAAAGCAAAATATGATATTGATTTGATTGGGTTTATTGACAGTGATTGGGAAGGTGACAACACAAATTGAAAGTCAACATCAGGATATGTGTTCATGCTTACATAAGTACCAATTGGTTCGTCAAGAAATAAGTAGAGTGCCATAGCACTCTCATCTACAGAAGCAGATTATAGAGGAGTTGTAAATGCAACAACTCAATGTTTGTGGTTGCAGGGAATACTTGGAGAATGTGGCCTCGAATCAGAGTTTTCAACTATTATCTATTGTGATAATAAGAGAACCATTATAATATGAAATGATCTAGTTTATAGACAGAAAACCAAGCACATTGAGATCCATATGCACTACATCAGACAGCTTGTGCTTGATGGCACCAATCATTTACTCTTATGTGCATCTTCAGAACAAGTAGCAGACATCTTCACCAAAGTTTTTTGTGAGAAGACATTCAGCAATCTCAAATCATTGTTGGGGATTACTGATCATGCTGTGAAGCATGATTGATGACAATTTTTTCAAAAAAAAATTTCCTGTCCATGTTTAAGGGAGGATTTTCCCACTGGGTTTTTGCCTCTTTCCTTGGTTGTATGGACAAGCAGTATGTAAAGGGTGACTAAGCGTTGTTTCTAGGCCCTATAGTTTTTTGATATTTACTCATAAAGTTAGGCTTAAGGGGGGGTTTTACAATAATCAACCCATAGTTTCCTACCTTAGACATTAATTAAATCATTTTTGTCTTATTACCTAGTCTCCTAGATTCACTCTATGCTACTTTCCTTCTACATGACTTAGAAGTCAACACTTGCTCAAATTGAGTCATGGAGTGCTTGGGAAACCATATTTAGCATGTCTATTTTATTCCAGATCCTCCAAAGCGCATATCTGCTTTTTCTGAAAAAGGTGCTTGTTTTATTGAGAATTAAGGAAAAAGGAAAAGCTAGACTAGGTGTAGTTGACTTGTTTTTTTCCCAAATCATCCTCTCTCCTTTTCTCCTAATAAAAGCATGTATGATTTTTATTTCCATCCCTCATTATCTTTCCTACTTGACTTATCCAATTCGTGAGCATCTTGATGGATTTGGAAACTACTTTATAAACCTATGAGGGATTTGACCAGATTTAGTAAGCCTACTTTTTGACCTTTTCAAATGGAATCCTTATGAATTTTGAATATCTCATGTAATTATATATTGCAGGAGCCTATTACTTCACAAGGTTGGCTATTGTACACTTATTCAATACAGATTAGTGTTATGCTCCAATTTCAGTCTCCTTTGATGTTAATTTTGCATGTTTGATTAGTAATTTTGTGAGTGTAATTGTTCTATCTCTTGGGTTCAATTTCCACACCATGTGAATTTTGATGCCTCTTCTACTATGATAAGGTTTGTTCTTGTGAAACCAGGAGAAGGTGACTTGGATCATCCCATAGCATATGCCAGTAGGAAGTTATCATTTGCTGAGTGAAATTACACCAGAACTGAAAGAGAAGGCCTGGCGATGGTGTATGCGCTGTAAAAGTTCAAGCACTATTTGTTGGGTTGACACTTTAAGATGTTTAATGATCATTCATATTTGCAATACCTAGTAAATAATCCTGTGTTGGAGGGGAGAATTTGCAGGTGGCTGCTTTTGTTCCAAGAATTTGATTTTGAGATAGTAGTCAAGCCAAGACGGCTGAACGCTGGCCCCGATCATCTGTCACGTATTGAGAATGGTGAAGAACCCACTAATATTGAGGATGGGCTGCCTAATGTGCAATTATTCTTCGTTGAAATCATAGACGATTACTATGGCCCTATTGTTCAGTTTTTATCTACTTGCCTTGCCCCTCCAGACATGTCGATTAGCCAAAAGAAGTAGCTGGTCGTCAAATATTTTGATTTTTCACTCATTATAGGATAGCTTTATAAACTTGGACTGGATGAGATACTGTGATGATGCGTCCTACCACATGAGCAGGGTCCTATTCTAGAGGAAGCACATGCAGGTGTTGTGGGAGGTCACTGCGGAGGTCGTGCCACTGCCCAAAAGGTGCTGCATGCTGGACTTTGGTGGCCCATGTTCCATAACGATGAAATAGACTATACCATGAGTTGTGATGTATGCCAACGGGTTGGTAAACCATCATGGATAGATGAGATGCTGCTGGTTCCACAGTTGACTTTGCAGCCATTTGATAAATGGGTTGTAGAATTTGTAGGTCCCATCAATCCGCCAGGTAATCGCACTGGCACCCATTATATTATTACTGCAACTGACTACCTAGCTTGGTGGGTGGAGGCTGGACCAGTCATTGATTGTAGCACTGCGAAACCCGCACGGTTTATTTTTGAGAACATTGTGACACGCTTGGGGTGTCTGCACATCCTGATGAGTGACCAAGGTAGTCACTTTGTCAATCAAATGATAAAATAGCTAACCAGGGAGATTTTGGTAGAACATAAGTAGAGTACTCCCTACCATCTGTAGGCCAATGGCACTACTAAGGCCTTCAACAAAATTTTGGAGACCGCACTGGCCAAGGTATGTAACACCAACCACGACGACTTGGATTTTAAAATTCCTACAATTTTATGGGCCTATAATACTACCTACAAAAAAATCACAGGTCACACACTGTTTAAGTTGGTTTATAGGCAAGAGGTAGTCATGCCAATGGAGTACATCATTCCCATATTGTGCATTGTTGCGGCAACATGCATGGCGGATGCAAAGGAATTACATGAAGGTGTTGTGCAGCTGCTTCAGCTCGACGAGGATTGCTTCATCACAGGATTCCAACATTAGGTTATTAAATAATGATATAAGGCATGGCATGATCGCCACATTAAGCACAAACAGTTCACGGTAGGTGATTTGGTGTTGTTATATGATAGTAAGTTTATCAAGCATCCAGGGAAGTTACAAATGCACTGGCTAGGTCCCTATCTTGTTCAGTCTATTACCTATGGAGGTGCTATGCAATTGAAACAATTGGACAATGTTATGTTACCAAAGCTCATTAATGGGAGTCACCTGAAGCTCTATAGAATGGGGTCGGTGATGTGCACCACCTGAAGTAAAAAAAAAAACATTTCTAGGTTCAACATGAAGTGGTGAGCCTCAGAGCGAGGCTGTGCAAAGAAGATACAGTAGTTGGTAGACCATTCGTGACAGTCGTCGTAGTATGGGGTGGTCAACTCAGGTAATAAATGTAGGTAGTTAAACCAGTTGGCTAGCAATGCTTGTTGAAGAGACCTGCATTAATGGGGGATCCAACCGTTAGCTGCATAAGATCACAGATGGATTCAACGTCATTAATATCTAATTTGGAAATAATGGTGCAGTTATATTTGGTAATGATGGATTTGGACTTCGAAGTGATTATAAAAGACCACAAAAGAGGCATTGGTTGGAATTATTCAATTGTGAGAGTCAAAGGTGAAGGTGAATTTGGTGCAGAGTATCGAGCTAAACATTCAATAGAGTTTATGTTGTTGAAGCGTATCTTCTGGTTCTCTGGGGTAAGGGATGTTGAGCGGCCCTGACACCATTGAAAATTTGAGTGTCCCCTATTAATCTTACAGATGTGGAAGAGGAATTTATGAGTATGCCAGTGGGTTCATCATCCATCCCAAACTGGAAACGACAGGCTCAATGACCCAGTCTGACACCCCCTGAGAAGCGGCAAACTCGCACCTCTGTGCGAATGTGGGGAGAAGGAACTGCCCAGACGAGGTCGTCGAGCTCAGGAGTGGTTGAGTCCACAGCACCCCAAGGTGTCTTGGTGAATGATATTTTGGGATACATTTCTCCCATGCATCCAAGTGCTAAGCCATGACAACTGTCAAAGAACCAGAAGTACCCACCCAAGTTGCCACTGCTGCCAGAAGGAATGAAATGCTCCATCGATATCATCAGTGAGTTTATTCGGCTCAAGTTCGATGATCATGACTTGTTGTTGCTAAAATATTTCTAGGACGAGCCCCATGAGTCTATCATGACAGTTCCTGGTGGGCCCATTCAATTAATTCTGAAGCCATGGGCCAGTGGCTTAGAGAAATCTGGATTGCTAGGACTCATCAATATGCCCCACTTTGGATGGTTAAACAAAGCACATGCATGTGTAAAGAAACTGTTGGCATGCTTCCATGGCAACATGCTCTGGATGACTATGCCGATCCCTATTTCCATTGACTTGATTTCTAGTATTACTGGGTTTCCTAAGGCTAGGGAGGACCTAGCATAATATATTCGTGGGTAAGATGCGAACAAAAGGCTTGCAAAGCAGCCAAAGGAGCACTTTGGGTTACAATGGGATGGTCGTTCCTATCGTATCGATAGTATCAAATCATAGGTAGTGTGAATTAGCGCTATAATTCTAGCTATTAAATTTGTTCACGGCAATCGATCGGTGCAATGCAATTCGACAGTTGTCACCTAAGCTCAGAATTGTGTAGGAGGAGTTCAGTTGAATTGGTCTTTATTTCTTTTAAATCAGTTTCTTGATGATGCGCTTGCTACTCAGAGTAGGTGCCCTTTCTCTTATAGTTGGATTTTGATTCTCATTTCCCTAGTTGCTTGGATGGAGCTAGAGGACTACCAGCCAATGACGGTTGAGGAAACCAAAGTTTGTCGTGGCGCCCGATATCAAAACTTATGGTGGGTAAAAGAACCCAGTCATTAAATAGATTGCGCAATTCATTTTTGGATCTATTAGGAAGCCCTACAGGTGGTTGCTGCAGTAGTTCCATGGATCTCTCCCTACACTGTGGCTAAGTACCCAAGGATTATTCAGTTTGCAGTTAGTCTCCACTCCATTCATATTCAGGCGAGGAGGGATCTCAATAAGCAATGGATGCCATTGCCTTACAATATCACCACGAAAGATTTGGACACAATTGTGAAATACTGACTAAGTGATTGTTGTGTCCCAGTAAGACAAGAGGAGTTAGATAAGGAGACACCCCAAAATCATTTAAATACCCTCCCTTGCCGAAATTAAGCACCCATGACTCTGACAATGAGTCATCCACAGACTCAGAAGATGCGGCATAGTGGATGCAAGAGGAGACTCATACCAAATGGTGGCATGAGTATGAGGCTGGAAACGGTACTAAATCCGGCTTAGAAGATCAATTGTAGTGGCTTATCAAGGCTGTCATGGATTCATCCATAGCTGCGACTAAAGTAATCCGTGAGTCAAAAAGGAAGAATTTGGTACGGTAAGAACTATTCTCGACTCTATTTTTTATATTGTTTCCAAGAAACTATTGGCACAACCTTTAGTGCAGGATATCCCATTGATCAACACTAAGCCCTGGGTTTAGAACATGCAAGTTCCCCTAACTACGATCGACGCAGGAAATGAAGAAGGTTCTCAGTAGTTTCACCCAATCCAAAGCATGACTCTGGACCTGAACAAGCTGTCCACTACAGAATTGGTTGAGTTATAGCATGGTGTCACATTGGAGTTGGCAGCCCGATAGTAGGCATTGACAGCAGGATATATTGAAGCTCGGGATTTTACTGAGTAGGTGAAGAAGGATGCCACTGAGCTACACCAGGTCTATGTGCAGTTGGCCGAAGAAAAGGTGCAAGAAATCAACATGCTCAAGGAAACACAATCTAACATGTAGTGGAAAGTTGCTGTCGAGATTATAGATATCAAGAAGGTGCAGGATTGCCTGATTGTGGAGAAATCATAGCTATGTGCACGGTATAGTGAATTGGAGTAGGCTATCTCTGCAGCTTGTTAGGAAATGGTTGACACACCAACCGAGCTCACCCCAATCGAGAAGGCCCAGCGATTGGGGAAGACATTGATTCAACTTCAGGACCATAACTTGTTGCTTCAGGCTCAAGCGCAACCCACTACCCTGCTGGAGCAGGTTGCAGAGCGTAAGGACTCCCTATAAGAAATTGCAACTCAGTTTTGCCACATGTAGCAAGAGGCCAAATCTATCATGGAGGAAACCACACAGATTTGGCTAAGTATTGTTTAGGATGAGCATCTAGACCAGCTCACTATGTAGGTGCAAGAAGTAGAGGGTCAATTGACAATTTTGAAGTTAGCACTTAAGGCCATGATACTAATGGTGCAAATCACCCAGGCCACTAAATTGAAAGATCTCTAGTAGCATGATACCCATGCCCAAGAGTTCCAGCAAAAGAGCCGTTAGCAGCTTGATGAATTCTAGGTTATTGGTGGCCAATTGGCTGTGAAAGTTGTTGCCACACTTTAGGCTGTTCATGAGAGTCGACAAATGGTCGACATCAAGGCTACTAAGGAGCACCCAGTCCAGCAAATGGTGAACAATTTTCAAACTACCATTGCTAAAGTGCAGCTCCAAGTTCAGGAAGTTACCCAGCAATTTGCCAATTTTAAGGATAAGACTGTCGCATACACCTTATCAACATGATGTGGCTTGAGGGTGAGCCAAAAAACTATGTTGGGGGCTTGTTGGAAAGGGGTTGGGGTGAGTGAGTTGCACAAGCTCACGTGGCACCACGCAAGGGCCGTTTAGCGCAATAAGCAGAGAAGTAATCACTCTTTGAATATTTTATACATATGTGGACCTAATTTTCTTGTAATAGGTTAGTACCAGTTAGAAAGAAGTTAATAGTGGACTCTTGAGGTGAAGTCATAAGCCTATTTATAGATCCATTTTTGTAATGATAGAGAGACATGAATTTGTCATTGTAATTGTCGCTTTCAGCACCAGGGTTTGCTCTGTCATCGCTGTGATTTTTTCTGGATCTCTTTTGATGAACTCTCTGGTTTTGGAGAAGGATGATGTAATGTGGTATGTTTGTGTAAGGTCAATATAAGATATGGTTCAATCTCTATCTGAGTTATTTTATGAAGCATAAATACTGCTTCTGTTATGATGATAAAATGCAATATGTGTAGATTTATGTGATGCTAATATTCTGCTTCTGATGCAATGATGCGATTTAGTTTCTCCTTGCTCTGTTAATGTGATCTGTTAAATCTCTGTGATTATTGAATGCGGTATGATGTTCATGATTAATGCTATGATAAGATAGGGTGATCACATAAGTCATGGTTTTCTCCAGTTGGATCCCCATGTCCTCCTCCCCCACTGTCGAAAAATCAGTTCTGATAGATCTCCCTTGAACGCCTCGAGTGAGACCTCATCTGCTTCCCAGATGTTGTCGGGCTGGGTAAAACCTATTCGAGCTGGTGCTCAGGAAGATCGTGCTGTAGGGAGTTGACAGAGTGGGAAAGTGGGAACCCCTGTTGATGAGGTTTTTTTGGTGGATTGCACCAACACAAGTCGAAATAGAGCATCCGATAGAGATCTCATGTGATTTGGAGAAGCCCAATGGGTTCCTACTCAATTTAAGAAAATATGGAAGGTGAAGAGAGAGGCCACATGGCATAGCATGAGAAGCCAAACCAAACCGACGTGGATTTGTTTTATGGATGTATTTGGAAGCTTAGGATACCATTAATGCTTATAAAATATAGGGATCAGCTATGAGAAGTATTTTTTTATCAGTTGTGAAATTTGTTGTTGTAAAGAGAGAGAGCTAGTGAGTGACTAGTTCATGCTTGAGCCAATTTCAAGGGTGAGAGATTCCCATACTAATTGGTGATTGGAGAGGCCAATAATGTAATTTAAGGATATTCAATGCATTTATAATATATATTTGAATATATAGAATCTTGTGGACACTTCAGGATTCATCTCATTCCCCCTCCCATCTCACATTCTTTCATCATATTTCAGCCCGGTGGAGTGAGGCACACTTGGTGAGCCATTTATATTTTTGAGGGACCTCCTATTGCTTCAGAATTTTGTATTCTGATTTAAATAATATTCTCTCTCTATTCATAAAGTTATCATTTTTAAAGGCCAATATATTTTATGTATTATTGATCAGTAATAAAGAAACAATGTCATTTCCCACTTCTTTGTTGCAAACTCTTATAATATTGGTAGATTTGAATGGATTTGTAAACTATTGATTATTAATGCATGAATGGAATATCACTGAAAAATATTTTAGGTTTCATATTCATTAACTAATATTTTGTGTCCATTGGGTCGAATTCCATAACCATTGGATTAAATTGCATCTCATTTCCCTAAGGGTTCAAAACTAGTTTATATATATATATATCATTGAAGGAAGTGATAATAACCATGGGAGTTAGATTGGTTCAGAATATGAGTCCATTTTTATGTACTATACACATAAAATTCCTCAATTTGATAATTTGAGTTGGTTTCTGTACATTTGGGAGGCCATTCCGACAATTACCCGGGGGCGATTTGAGCCCCAAAATTGCTAATAAAATCATCTATCTTGTTCATAATTTAGCACAAAATTTCAGAAGTGATTGGAGGGACATAATACATCCATGAACATAATAATTAATTTATTATATCATTCATACACCTTCTCTGAATATTTGTGAGAAATTGGGCCAATTTGGAGACCAGACTAGTCAAGAGCAAAAATTGTGAAAAATTTGAAGATTGGCCATTTTAGTAAAAAATGAAAAAAGGGACATTAAAAGTGGTATCAGAGCATGGTATTGCAACCTTATTGTGTTGACTAGGATTAAAATTAATAAACCATCATCCTTATAATCTGAATTGGAAGGTGTTCGTCTTGTAGAAGAAGAATTCGGAAAAAAAGCGCACCTTGGACTAAAACTATGGCTCACGAGGGAGAAAACCACACTAAGGAGAAAATGGAGTATCTACAAATTATAAGACCTTTGTTTGAATAAATGAACTAAAATATAGTATTCATGTCCCACATATAACAAAAGGATTCGAATTGATGGCCAGTGAAATCGGAAGCAAGGGGATAACGGGAGATAGTGGTAGTTCAAAATCAGCAGAAGAGAAGACAATGGGTGAGCACATTTTGTCACAAACAATTCCTCATAATAGAACCCGTGAATTACATAGCACACCAAGGCATGCTACACCTAAATTTATTACTCCCAAATAATATAGTAACATTCAATTTGAAATTGATACAACAACAAAAGATTGGGATAAATTGGATGAAGAGTGTAGGAGGAGTATAACATTTGAACAATACTTCACTATGGAAAACAAATTCAGAAAGGAGGGAAATAAGTATCTGTACCAAAATAATGAATTGAATTGTTCCATATCTAAAGTGCCACTTCCTACTTTTTATTGTTCATCTCAAAGATCTGCTAGCACTTGGGTGCAGAAATTGGATGTGTATTTCCAGTTGAATCCAATCCTGGAAGAAGATGCTTTAAAAATGGCTACTTTGCACTTGGAGGGAGATGGAAATGAATGGTTGTTCCATGGCATGAAAACCTTGCACCATGATCAGGTCAAAACATATTGGGGATTTTTTGATAGTGTATTAGAAAGTTTTGGACAAAAATATCCAGAAATGTCTTTCAGAGAACTAGCACAATTGAAGCAGGTAGGGACTCTTATTGAGTATATATTGGAATTAAAAAGATTATCAGTTAAGGTGGCTGATGTATCTATTGAAAGGTTAGTATTTCTGTTTACTAAAGGTTTTTCATATCCCTTAAAAGTTTTGTTCAAATCCCACCAGCCTACTAACTTAAATGATGCAATGAGCTTGACTAGAGACCTTAAAAATGTGCTCCCTGGAACAAGATTTCCTCCCAAGCCTAACTCCAGATTTGAAAGAAAGCCTTGGAAAAAGGATGCACCTGATAATAAGAGTTGGAAAAGAGATACATATGAAAATAATAATAAATAAGGACAAAACATGGATGAACTTTGAAGGAAAATATTGTGCTTTACATGCTTCCAACCATGGACACTGGGGCATAAATGTCCTAAAGGAAAAGATCAATGCATAGAAGTATTTTTTGATAATGATTAATATGAGGGGGGTATGAATTAAGAAGATAAAATTTCATATCAGGAGGAGACATATGAGATAGCATCTAAGGAATAAAATCAAGAATAAAATCATCCCTTAACGAACAAAGCAAGAATGGCAGTACTTTCAGCAGTTCCTCGCTATCACAATATTCGATGCAAGGGTGTGGTATTGGGAAAAAGAGCTTAAGTTTTGGTAGATGGAGGAAATAAAAATAATTTCATTGATGTAAATATGGTGGAGAAAATAAAAGTACCAAGTGAACCATTTGATGGCTTCACAATTGTCATCCCAGGTCACAACACAATGCAATGCAACACCTGGATTCCAAAGCTGCAAGTCACCATAGGTAACTATATTTTTGTTGATAGTTTTTAAGTGGTTGATGTTTCTGATACTAATATCATATTGGGAGTGCAATGGTTGTTTTCTATAGGAGATAATTCAGTAAATGATCAAATTCCTGAAATAAAATTTCAAGATTCAACAGGTGCACTAAGGGTTGTGAGAGGGAAACACACTTACCCAAAACAGGTAATAAATTGCAAAAGTATGAGATCTATATTGAGGAATGGTGATGTAAAATGGTATTCTAAATGTTATGTCACCTCTCCTAAGCTAAAAATTAGAGTTTTTAAACACCCAAAATATATAGAGATACTTCTACACAAATATGAAAAAATTTTCAGAGATATTCCACATGGTAGATCACCTAATAGGGGGGTTGAGCATAACATTGTTTTAGAGGAGGGTACTTCACCCATTGAGATACCACCTTATAGACATCCCAATAAGTTCATAGATGAGATTGAAAATTCCTTCCAAAATATGAAAGAGGTAATGAGTACTTGTCCCATACTTGCATTACCTGATTTTTCTAATCCTTTCATTATTGAATGTGATACCTTAGGGGGAGGAGTAGCGGTTGTCCTAAAGTAAGGCCAACACCCTATAGCCTTTGAGAGTATAAATTTGCAGCCTCATAAAAATATTTACTCCTTATATGACAAAGAGATGTTGGCCATCATGCAAGCCTTGGCCAAATTTCGACAATAGTTGGTATGTTAACACAACAAATCCCTCAATGAGCTCTACATGACCTACACCGCCCAAATACATCTATCTCACTACCCACATTTGACCCCCACACCCTTGCAAAGGCTCAAAAAACATGAAAAGGACTTAAAATCCCTAAAAAGAGCCATAATATCTCTCATAGGGGCTAAAACCTCCAAAAAGGGGCTAAAACCCATCAAAGGAGATTAAAACCCCCAAAGGAGCTAAGAATTGGGCGAAAGGGGCTTAAAGCCCAAAACAGTTGCTAAAACACTGACCAAGGGCTTAAAACCCTTAAATCTCTAGAAAAAACTATAAATAGAGGGGTGGGGGTCACTCTCAAAACACTCATTCCTTGCCTACCGTCACTCTACCCATATGAGTTCCTTGAGGAGCCAAATCTCTCAGGCCATTCATCCCTCTATTTCTATTTTGTTCCATTAGCCACTTCCCTTATGTGTTGAGCTTAGCTCCACACCATTCAAACTAGTAAGGAGAGGTTGCTCCTTGAGCTAGGGCATTATGGCCCATCTTCCATTAAAAAGCTTAGGTATAATGAGATGTATGTTTTGTTTATTTCTATTTGCAGCTTAGATGTATGTGTAGTTTATTTGTAACAGTTTGCTGCAGGTTCTCCACTGATTGCTTGTAGCCATTTCTTGTTTTTTCTAACAAATTATTGCAGGGTTGTCATGGCTTAGAGCTAACATTTCCTTGCAGGTGTTCTTCCACATACAGGAACCCTACCCTTCTGTCCTATAGACGGAAGGTAGTTATTCCTTCCTGTAGCTAGGGAGAAATCCCTACTACAGAATTGGCGACCCTACCAGGTCGATCCCACAGGATCCCTGGATTGTTTTTTCAAGTTTTAGTTTTCATTTATACTTTCTTAAACTAGTTTTAGTTTCTGTTAAATCTAGTTTAGATATTTTTTTTTTTGTATTTACATTCATAGTCGAGCCTCTTTAAGTCCAAGCCAAGCCCGTTTAGTCATAGTACAAGTTACTGTTGGCCATTCCCATCTCAGGTTAAAAAAATTTCAAGTTTTCGAGCTAGGTCACATCTTATCGGGTTGAAAGGGGTAACCAGGTCACTTATTTAGGCATGAAAGGTGTGACTTCCCTCTCAGGGAGAATATCGCTCCTATTTTTGGTTTCTGAGTGACCCCCTCGCTTGATTTTGGGAAAATTTGGTGACCCCCTTGCCACATTTTCCCCAAAAAGGGAAATCTGTCTCTTAGATTTGTTTTTTTTAAGCTGTCTGGAGTGTCAGTGTGACTCAGTCACCTCTGTCCAGCAGTCTATTTTCATTTTCATACAATCTATGCAAATCAATGATAAATTTAAATGGTTAATGGTATAATGAATCTGTTTTCAGGCTTGAATAAATTACTGTAGGTTAAATTTTAGTTTTTAATAAGAATTGGAATATAACACCTTGCCTAGCCCTTCCTCCTCTATCCAGTCATCACCCTTCAGGGTATTCTGGGATAAGACAAAGGGTGAAGCTTGTATAGTAATAGGCACTTCACTTGTAATTTTTCGAGACCACTAAAAATGGGTGACTTGGAAGGTAGAGGGGGTGGTAGGCCCAAGGGGCCTCACGGCGTTCGTGTCCTCCTTGTTGATTGACCTTGCAATCGGAGAGTGACCTAAGGATCTACAAATGGGATTAGTCCCATTTTTTTGAGATCCCAACACTCTTTCCTGGTCGAATAGGAATACAGGTGCAAGACAAAGCACCTAGTAATTCTACCATAGTTTAGATTCATTCATTGCATGTTTCAAATTTTCTATTCACAATTTATTGGTTTCATAACAACTTAGCCATGTTATAAGTTATGCAATAAACCAAAAAATATCTGTGAAATATTCATAAACCATACAAGAAGCCACCAAGTGTAACATAAATACAATGGACATGCACACAACCATACCAAATAAGATAACCAAACTCAATTCATGACATCAAGCCAGCCATTCAAAATTATTATTTTACACTAATTCAAACACTTGTAGTCTTTGAGGACATAAGTCCATGGCTGCCTTAACCATGGGAAGTACTTGGGCTCAGCGCTGAAACTCATTGTGAGGAGTACCATGGGAAATCCAAAGTAGTTTGCTGCTAAGAGGAATTGCCAAGAAAAATGGGCAGCAACCCCTACCAATTGACTAGCACTCCCATGAGGAAAAATCCAAGCACTATCTCCTGGCAGTCTTGGTGGTCGAGTGACCACCTAAAAGCCAATAGGAATCCACTAAAATTGGGATCCAGAATGTCATTACCATATTACACCATTTGATCTACCAACCAGACACAATTGATCCCCCATGCTCTTCTTCACTCCTAAGAGGTGATCCATGACAATTTGGGTCCTTGAACCAACACCATCGATACCATTCTTGATGACCCTCTACACCGTCAGAAGGCCACAAAGCCTCTGAATCAGAATCATACTCATATCAATCTGAGCCATACTTACATACTACACCATCTAGCCCCATGGCTAGTGCAAAACTAGATCCATTTTCTTGAATGGTCATTGGAAGTGGACCCATGTCCATGCCTCAAGTCACAGCCAACACCCTTACAGTTGGTCCTAGTACTACCATGCAGACTATCCTAACTCAACTGCCTCCACCTACACCTACCAGTCAAATTGTCCCACCTGTCATACCTAGGGGAAGTGGCCCTTCCACTCACACTATCCCACTTGCCATACCTGGGGGCAGTGGCCCATCCACAACTATGTCACAAGTACCCCTAGTCATGCAAGGACATAATGTTCCTATAAACCCCACTACCATTGCCGATCCTTCCCATATCAACATAGGGTCTAACCTCCCGTTCATGGCACACCTAAAATTTCCTGAATTTGGCCAGGTTAACCAATGAACCTATCTTCCATCAAGCCCATTGGCCTCCCATGCCAACCAAACTCCCATCAGACATTCCAAAGTTTGAAGGGAAGGCAGGGGAGTGCCCCCAAAACCTTATAATGATGTTTCACTTATGGTGCTCATCAAACATCATCATAAATGATTCTATCTGACTTAGAAATTTCCAACGCACCCTCACAGGTGCTACAACCAAGTGGTACATTGAGCTACCACAAGCCAAGTACCGAGTGTAGTAGGGATCTCACCCTAGCTACAGAGCATGAACGACTTCCTTTGTCTATAGGATGAAATGGTAGGGTTCCTGTGAGAATGAAAGAACAGAAAGAAAATAGACTAAAATAGAAATGAGAAAAATGAAACCCTTCTGCACAGAATGTTAGGGTTAAGCTCCAAGACCCTGCATACAACTGTTAGAAAACAAAAATACCTGCAAGAAATCAATGAAAACCTCCAAGAACATGTTAAGTAATAAATCTGCAAACAAATACTATTAGAAAAACTACAATCTACGAAAGCAAAGACATAAAGTAAAACAAGTATACCTTCTGGTTGGAACGGGCCACCATGCCCTAGCTTGGGAGAGCACCTCTCTTAGGAATGGGGAGCTATGGAAAAATGGAGGAATGGATGAGAGGGAGGGTGAATGGATTGAGAGGAAAATGGTATCAAAGCACTCACATGGGTAGCATAATGATAGGGAGTGAAGAAGTGTTTTGAGAGTGACCCCCACCCCTCTACTTATACTTTTTCTAAAGAATTTTAGGGTTTTAAGCCCCTGGTTGGGGCTTTAGCCCCCTTTTTGGGATTTTATCCCATTTCACTCAATATTTATCTCTTTTGTGGGTTTTAAGCTCTTTTGAGGGGTTTCATCCCCCTTTTGGAGGCTTTTCCCCTGTGAGAGCTATTTTGTCTCTTTTTGGGGGTTTTTAGGCCCTTTTTCATATTTTTAAGCCTTCTTGAGGGTGTGGGGGTCAAACGGGGTAAAATGAGGGTTGTACGTAGATGTCTTTAGGTGGTGTAGGTCATGTAGAGCTCATTGTGGGATTTTGTGGGTTAACAGATTGCCCCCTAATGTGTGAGGGAAGGAGCTCATTGTATGGGCAACGGACATCATAGGATTTTCTTGGGGAGAGGTGGTGCTTCCTAGGCTAGGGCATGGTGGATTTTGGTTTTTGTATTAATATGGTTCCCATCAATGGGTGAGATACAAATAATGTGTGACATGTATATGGACAAGGCAGGCATCCCTATGCTCGTAACGATGTCAAAAGAATAATGTGATCTAATATCTATAATACAGGAGCCGATCATGTACAACTATTGTTACAATAGTGGTTGCATCAATGAGAGGCCGGATACAATACTGATCTGAAGGACTGTTACATTGGACCCATGGAATTCTCATGGAATGCTATATCTTCACGATTGATGGCCTACTGGATCTAGAACGGTACATATCTATACAGACTCATTGATGGAGAGTCAGATACTTTGTGGTACAAAAATGCTGTATCAATCATAAATCTATATATAAGCACTATTGGGGATTCTGAACACTGTCTCCAATGCAACCCAAAAATCATAAGGGACATGAACCTGTTTAGGTCCCTTGAATAGACTCATCAATATGATAGAGTCAGGTGACATCCGGGGTCTTCGACCAAATATTGCACCGACAAATACCCTGTATGAATCTCAATGGTGCGATGATGTAGATGGAGTCGAGCACATGAAAAACAACCAACCCAAGAGGCACCAAGGACTCCTCTAAAGTGGTCTAAGGAACTCATTAATGAGGTTAATGAAACCAAGATAAAGGGACCTTTGGGTCTATCCTATGGAATACACATGTTTTCATCGATAGAGGGATACCTACCCCTATTCAAGGAAATGGTGTTTCGTATTGCCAATGGAAATCATAGGATTTTCTTGGGGAAAGGTGGTGCTTCCTGGGCTGGGGCATGGTGGCTTTTGGTTTTTGTATTAATATGGTTCCCATCAATGGGTGTGTTACAAATAATGTGTGACATGTATATGGACGAGGTGGGAATCCCCATGCTCGTAACGATGTCAAAATAATAATGTGATATAAGCTCTATAATACAAGAGTCGATCATGTACAACTGTTGTTACAATAGTGGTTTCCTTAATGAGAGGTTGAATACAATACTGATCTGAAGGACTGTTACATTGGACCCATGGCATTCTCATGGAATGCTATATATTCACGATTGATGGCCTGCTAGATCTGGAATGGTACATACCTATAGGGACTCATTGATGGAGAGTCAGAGTCTCTGTGGTACAAAAATGTTGCAGCAATCATAAATCTATATAGAATTACTACTAGGGCTTCTAAACACTGTCTCCAATGCAACCCGGAAATCATAAGGGACATGAACCTATTTAGGTCCCTTAAATAGACTCATCAATATGCTAGATTCAAGTGACATCTGGGGTCATCGACCAAATACTGCATGGACCAATACCCTATATGAATCTCAATGATGCGATGATGTAGCTGGAGTTGAGCACGTGAGAAACAACCATCCCGGGAGGCACCAGGGACTCCTCTCAAGTGGTCCAAGGAACTCGTTAATGAGGTTAATGAAGCCAGGATACAAGGATCTCTAGGTCTACCCTCTGGAATACATGTGTTTTCATCGATAGAGGGAGACCTACCCCTGGTTAAGGAAATGGTGTTTTCTTTGTAGGTAGTGACTTCTTCCAGGGAGCAGGATGCCCCCAACATGATTTCTTCAACAACCTCTGGATTGGTTGAGATGTTGATTTCGATGGTTGGAAAGATGTTGGCCATGTTCCCTTCTTCGAAGGCATTTGGTGCTAGAATGGGGTTTTTGAACCACTCAACGTTCCCATGAATGAAATCTTTGGTTTCCACAAAAAACTGGTTAGACTGTGACACAAGTTCTTCAGGGAGGAAGAACGAGCGATGGTGCATGTCATCCCATGGGCATTTCAAGATGGTTAAGGCTTCAAGTATCTCCTCATCATTACAGAAGCAATGAAAAGACATGTCTGATGGAACATCATTAATAGTGGAGACAAGAGGGTCAGTAGAAATGGACATCATGTAAATGGATGTGGTGTCCGAAGAAGGAGGTGGGGGGTGAACTTCTTCGATTAGAGTGATCTCAGATTCAAGGGAATGTTGTTGAAGGTTGGCTAGATCCATTTGGAACTCGAAAAAGTATTGAAAGTGGTGAGAATAATGTCCATACAAGCCGCAGAGGGCACAAGCATGGTTTTTTTTCAATGACTTGCTTCTCAGTACTGGCCTGCTTGGGAGTTCAACCACGGGGAGATTTTCTGTTGTATCCATGGCATCCAAATGTGCATGGATTATGGGAATCTCAGGGAATTTTTGAGTTGGATGGCCCTATTCTTCACAGATGGCACAAGGTGGGATCTGTTGAGGCTCAACGGTAGCTTTCAATTTTTTTCCCCTGGACCCTTTTGGGTGGGGTAGTGCGGGTGTGGGTGTGGTGGTTGGTTTTTATGGGCCGGGTGGAGGATGAGATTCGACCGCAATTGGTTGCATCGGGGTTAAGACTACCTAGGGTGTTAGTGGTTGGGTTAGTGGATCAAGGTACCACACAAGAATTCCCAATGGAAAATTGGGTAAGTTTAAGGTAGTCGTTACTGGATTTATCATGACACCAGGTGGGGGAAAGAGGAAGGGAATTGTGTGGAATGGGGAGGATCCCAGATAAATCCCTGATGGTTGCATGTGGGGATGAGGTTGTGGTGGTGGCTATGCATAATGTTGTAGCTGCTGATGATGCTGCGGCTGCTAATGGTGTTGCGGATATGCATGGTGTTGTGGTTGTTGTTGGGGATGTGGCTGCAGTTGATGTTTGGGTGCAGCAGTGATGGATGAGATCATGCACAAATATGCAGTCTCATTCGGTGTCAGTGGTGGTGACACTAAGGGGAAAGAAGCCATCATGCTGGTATTGAAAAACAATCCAAGGCCCACATTCAACAATGGGGAGGCTAGTATGCTGTCAACCATGCTGTTGACTGCAGGGATAACATTGGTAGGTGTGGTTAGCCCTTATGGATCAATGGTGTTGATTGTAGGGATAACGTTGGCAGGTTTGGTTAGCCCTTGCGGATCGTGATAAGGTAGTTGGTCAACCGTCATGATTTTCCCTTCATGGGGGAACATCATGAGAAGGAAAATAGTTGATGTTATGGCTCTCATGGCATGCATATAACTTCTTCCAAGGAGAAAGTTATAGTCCAATTGAGCATTGACAACCTCTATGTCAATTAGTACTGTTTTCCCAGCTAATGTGATGGGGACATGGGGGAGGATTCCTTGGGATTTAGTGGGATGGACATCATAAGCCCATAGAGTTGTAGAGGATGGTTGTAGAAATGGGGATCCAAGCTTCTACCAGACTAGGGTAGACATAACGCACGTGTGCATGGTTGGTTTGTGTGCAACGGAGCATCACATCTTGGTGCATTTGGTCATTGAGTATTTTAGGCTAACCGGTTTGCCAAAACATTGTTGGGAGGATTTGGTTGTTGATCGCCTCCCTATGGTTGGTTGTTTCCTTTTTTCTAGGATCAGTTATTGATTGCTTTCCCTTGTTGGTTATTGGGGGCTGGATGGTTGGGATGGTTTTACTGTGCAAACACCTATCCCAATGGAGTAGGTGGAGTTGGGGTGAGGGCTTGAACGGCTTGCGCCAGTGGTGCATAGTAGACTTGGGTGTGTACCGGTGCCATAAATGTGGTCATTTGTCCCATGTATTGTTGTGTTAGCCAAGCTAACGCCTGGGCCTACTGCAGTGGCGCAGGTTGTGCATAAGAAGTTGTGGCTTTGGAATGGGACATCATTCTTGCATAGTCTAGAGTTTGGTTTTGGTAGGCAACACTAGGGGTGTTTCTTGGTTGTGGTGGTATTGCAGGTGGTGTCAAACGGTGTTGTGGTTGGTGGGAAACAAAACCTATGATGCCATCTACGGCATGGGATGCCTTCGGTGCATCCCGGTAGGAGGTGCTTGAATAGGGAGCGTATGGAATGGCAGTGTAAAGGTATCCAGACTATGCATAGATCATATCAATCTATTGGGATTTAAATATGGCCTCCTCTTTGGATTGGGGACATTTGGATGCGACGTCCTTTGCTATAGGTGGTAGCAAAGTTTTTAGGAACCAATCCAGGAAGATTTAGTCATCAAGTTGAATCTTGCAAAAACTACGAAATCGCCACCACTCATGGATGTGTTCGGTTATATGTGTTGTAGTATTCTAGCAGAAAGATAATAATATCTCCACCCCTTCATCGTATCTAACGAGGAGTTGGAAATATTGCAGTAACATGAAAGCCAAGGATTTGAAATCTAGGTACTTGGCTTATGGTAGCTTGATGTGCCACTTGGCTGCAACACCTATGAGAGTGCGTTGGAATATTCTGAGCTTGATAAAATCATCTACAATTCTATTTGATGAGAACCATAGGTGAAATGTCATGATGTGGTTTTGGGGGAACTCCCCTGCCTTCCCTTGAAACTTAGGAAGGTTTGAGGGAAGTTTGGTTGGCATGGGAGGCAAAAAAATTTGATGGCAGATAGGTTCATTTGTTAACTGAGCCAAGTCAGGAAATTTGAGACATGCCATGAAAGGAAGGTTTGAACCAAGGTTGATGTCAAATGGGGAAGCAATGGTGGTGGGGTTTGCAAGGACATGATGCACCTGCATAACTGGGGGTACTTGTGGCATCGTTGTGAATGGGGCACTACCCCCAAGTGTGATAAAACTAACTATGTGAGTGGAAGGACCACTGCCCCCATGTGTGACAGGAGGGGCAGTGTAGGTGGAAGGGCCACTGCCCCCATGTATGCCAAGTGGGGTAGTGTGGGTAGAAGGCACACTACCCCCATGTGTTATAGGTGGGACAACTTGACTGGTCAATATGGGTGGTGGTAGATGGCTTATGACGGTTTGCATGATTGTGCTAGGACCACCAGTAGAGGTGTTGGTGGTGGTGTAGGGTGTGGAAATGGGTCCACTTCCAATCACTAAACTAGAAAATGGATCCGGGTTTGTACCAGCTATGGGGATAGATGGTGCAGTATGCAGGTCTGGCTCAGATTGGTATGATTCTGATTCTAAATCAGAGGATGTGTGTCCCCCTGATGGTGTAGAGGGTCATCAAGAATGGTCTCTACAGTGTTGGTTCAAGGACCCAAACTGTGGTGGATCTCCTCTCAGGCATGAGGAAGAACATGGGGGATCAATTATGTCTGATTTGTATGTCAAGTGGTGAAATATGGTGATGATTTTTGGACCCCGATTTTAATGGATTCCTAATGGCTTTAGGTGGTCACTTGTCCACCAAGACTTCCATAAGACAATGCTTGGCTTTTTCCTCATGGGAGTGCTAGTCAATCGGTGGGGGTCGTTTCTCGTTTCGCTTGGCAATTCCTCTCAGTGGCCAGCTACTTTGGGATTCCCATGGTACTCCTCACAATGAGTTTATGGGATGAGCCCAAGTACTTCCCATGGTTAAGGCAGTCAAGGACTTATGTCCTCAAATATTTCAAATGTTTGACTTAGTGTAAATTATAAATTTTAATGGCTAGCTCAACGTCATGAACTGAGTTTGGTTGTTTTTTATAGTACATTTTATGTGCATTTCCTTTTGTCTTTATGCTATATTTAGTGGTTGATTAAATGGTTTATGAATATTCCGCATACTTCAGAACATTGTTGTTGAAAGCGGTAAATGATAATAAAAAAAAATTAAACATGTACCATATCTGAATCTGAACTATGATAGCCTGACTAGGTGACTACCTTACACCTGTATTTCTCTTCAACTAGGAAGGGGTGCTAGGCTCTCAACACAATGGGACTAATCCCATCCATAGATACTTAGGTCACCCTGCAGATGCAAGGTCGATCAACAGAGAGGATGATGAGCACTGTGAGGCCCCCTGGGCCTACTATCCCCTCTACCTTCCAAGTCACTCATTTTTAGTGGTTTTGAAAAATGACAGGTGAAGTGCCTATTACTATAGGAGCTTCACCCTTCGTCTTATCCCATAATAACTTGAAGGGTGATGACTGAGTAGAGGAGGAAGGGCTAGGAAAGATGTTAATTTCAACTTAAGAATTGAAACCTACAGTAATTTCTTGATTGAAGCTTTAAACCAATTCATTAATCAATTAGCCGTTGAATTTAACATTGGTTTACACATGATGTAATAAAATGAATAGGAACTGAAAGGAAATAGACATAGGTTTGATGGATAGAGGTGGCTGAGCTGCACTAACAGTCCCTAATCTTTAAAAATCTGAATCTAAGAGACATATCGATCTTTTCGGGGCAAATGTGGTGAGCGGGAAGCCAAATTTTCCCCAAAACAGGTGAGTGGGTCGCTCAAAAAATGCAAACAGAAATAGCCTAACTTCTAGGTTGAATTCACACCTTTTAGGCCTAAATGAGCAACCTGGTCACACCTTTCAGGCCTAAATGAGCGACCTAGTCGCACCTTTTCGGCCGATAAGAGCGACCTACTCCGAAAGGTAAAAAAAATTTGAACCTGATTTAGATTCGGCCGATAGTAACCTGTACTATGGCCAAATGGGCTCAGTTTGGCCTTGAGGAGGATCAGCAATAACTAGAAATGCAGCAAAAGGTAGATCTAATCTAGATTTGAAAGAAAACTAAAATAGGGAAAATAAAATTAAAATGCTGAAATAAAACCCAGGGATCCTGTGGGATCGACCTGGTATGGTCGCCAAATCTGTAGTAGGGATTTCACAATAGATACAGAGTAGGAACACCTTCCTTCCATCTATAGGATGGAAGGGTAGGGTTGCTATGAGAATGAAAGAATAGAAAGAAAATAGACTAAAACAGAAATGAGAAAAATGAAACCCCTCTGCACACAAGGTTAGGTTTAAGCTCCAAGACCTTGCATATAACTGTTAGAAAACCAAAATATCTGCAAGAAATCAATGAAAACCTACAAGAACATGTTAAGAAATAAATATGCAAAAAAATACTATTAGAAAAACTACAATCTACCAAAGCAAAGACATAAAACAAAACAAGTATACCTTCTGGTTGGAATGGGCCACCATGCCCTAGCTTGGGAGAGCACCTCTCTTGGGAATGGGGAGCTATGGATTAATGGAGGAATGGAGGAGAGGGAGGGTGAATATCTTGAGAGGAAAATGGTCTCAAGGAACTCACATGGGCAGCATAATGATAGGGAGAGAAGGAGTGTTTTGAGAATGACCCCCACCCCTCTATTTATAATTTTTATCAAGACTTTTAGGGTTTTAAGCCCATGGTTGGGGCTTTAACCCCTTTTTTGGGATTTCATCCTTTTTCTCTTAATATTTAGCTCTTTGGGGGTCTTAATCTCCTTTAAGGGGTTTTAGCCCCCTTTTGGAGGCTTTATCCCCTGTGAGATCTAGTTTGGCTCTTTTTAGGGGTTTTTAAGCCCTTTTTCATATGTGTAAAGCTTTTTGAGGGTGTGGGGGTCAAATGGGGTCAAATGAGGGTTGTATGTAGATTTTTTTAGGTGGTATAGGTCATGTAGAGCTCATTGTGTGAGTTTTTGGGTTAACACCTAGAATTTAACTCCTTGGCCTTTATGTTCTTGCAATATTTCCAGATCCCCGTCAGATATGATGAAGGGGTGGAAATCTTGTTATCTTGCTACCAAAACACTACGACCCACTGAACCAACCACATCCATGAGTGGTGATGATGTCGCAACTTTTTCAAGATCAATCTTGATGACAGGATCTTCTTTAACTGGTTCTTAAAAACATTGTTGTCACCGATAGCCAAGGATGTTGCCTTCGAACGTCCCCAAATAGAGGAAGAGGCCATCTTGAAGGCCCAATAGTTTGATCTCATTTACTCATAGTCTGGATACCTTTACACCATCATTTTAGATGCTCCCCATGCAAGAACCTCCTACCGAGACGCACCGGGGGAATCTCATGTCGCATATGGCATCATAGGTTCCGTCTCCCACCAATCGCAACACCACCTGACACCGCCTATGGTGGCGCTACAACCAAGCAGCACCCTTGGTGTTTCCTACGCAAACCAAGCTCCTCACTATGCAAGAATGATGTCCCAGTATGGAGCTACAATCTCTTATGCACAACCTGTGCCACAATAGTAGACCCATGCACCTGCTTGGCTGGCACAACAATATGTGGGACATATGCCCACGTTTGTAGCACCCCAAGTATACTATGCACCACCTGTGCAAGCTTCTCAAACCCCCACCCTAGCTCTGCTTGCTCCTTTGGGACAAGTGTTCACTCAGCAGAATCATCCCAACCAACCAAACCCCAATAACCAATAAGGGCAAGGTAGAACTAACCGAGCTAGGAAATAAGGAAATAACCAACCACAATGAGGAGCTCAACAACCAAATCCTCCCAATAACATTAGGGTGAACCGGCCAGCGAAAAACCCCCAGAAACTAAAACAACCTAGACACAATGCTTTGTTACACATGAATCAACTGTGCAAATTATGCGAGGTCTACAAGAACTCTACACATGCATGCCCCTTCATGGGTCATGCTAAGAAATCCATTCATAATGAAGTTCATCATGCTACCAATATGGCCACTCCAGCTCAACCCAACCCAAAACCACTAGGACCTCCACCCATGGTGCTCCAGAACCCATTACCACTCCAAGAGTTGGTATCAACCGCATCCATGCCCCCACTTTCCCCCACAACCCCTTCTATGGGCCCGCCTATATAGATAGGGGTTCATCACCTGCTAGCCATGACAACTGATGAGATCGACTTGCAGATCAGGAAAAATATGTACGGATCCAACACCAAACCTATTGACCCATTAGCAACATCCACATCCAAAACAACCAGTATGCCTCTTCACTTACCCCCTTTTACCCCACACCCCCCATACGGTGGGTGGACAACAATGCCACGGCTAGAGTTGTTGTGAGCTATAGCATCATGGATGACTTGGCCCAGTCACCTACAACCATGTCAACTCTTGAGGTGCTCAAAACATGCCCACCATAGAGAAAATCATTGTTATCCGCACTAGGTGCGATGGACCCCTCTGACTCCAAATTGATCACTTTTGATTTGGACAAAGGAGAACCCAGAATTCCATCCACCATCGCCTTCCAAATTCAAGTCTCAATCTGTAATTTGGTGGTCCATCGATGCATCGTTGATGAAGGGGCATCCTCCTATGTGATGTCAACATCTGTCTGGCAGAAACTTGGGTCCCCTACCATTCAACTGTCTACCACTACACTTCATGCCTATGATGGCCACCCCACTAGATCCCAAGGAATCCTTCCACACATCCCCATCACTTTAGCAGGGAAGACAGTCCTAATTGACATAGAGGTGGTCAATGCACAGTTGGACTATAACCTACTCTTGGGATGAAGCTACATGTACGCCATGAGAGCCATGGCATTCACCGTGTTCCACCTTATGATGTTCCCTCATGATGGGAAAATTGTGACTGTGGATTAACTAACTTACCATGATTTGCAGGGGCCCACTACACTAGCCAATGTCATCCCCACTATGGATAATTTCTTTGAAAACACAACCACTCCTTCATTGTTGGCTGTAGATCTCGAGTTGTTCACAGATACGGCCATGACAAATTCTTTCCCGTTCTTACCTTCACCATCAGAACTAAGCGAGACTACAGATTTGTGCATGCTCTCATCTAGCACTACTACACTTAAAATCCAACCATAGCTGCAAAACCAACCGTAGTCACAGCACCAACCACAATCACAGCACCATTCACAGCCGCATCTCCATCCTCAACTGCAGCTCCATATGCATCCACAACCCCAGTCATAGCCACAACCTCAGCCATAGCCGTAACCTCAGTCGTAGCCTCAACCTTAGTTACCAGGGAAATAGTGGGGTTCATTCCCACTCAACATTATCCTTTTCCTTTTCCTTTCCCTACCATCACAGATCGTGAGTAAGTCTATCTTGGAAACTTGCAATTTGCATGATTTCACACTGGGAGTTCTTGTGTGGTACCTTGAACCACATACCCTACCTTTGAGGCCCAAAGATGTGTTGACTCATGTCCATCCAATTGAGATGATGTTGCACCTACCTCTGGGTCCCTCAAAGACTCATCATGTCTCCAGTCCTACCCCTCTTCCTCTAATAGAGACTGGGTGCAAGGCCTCAAAAACCATAACCAATATCATTTACAAGATCCCTAGCACCAGTCACCCTTCTGTCTCATCGATCATGGAAGATCCACCTGATCTACCCCAACGCCACTTATGCGATGATGGAGAGATCTATAAGATAGACTCTGGTTTTACCCCATTCCCTTTAAACCATAGTGTGGAATCGATTCTTCCCATAAAAGATCAAATTCTTTCACTTTGCCTTGCCAATGACCTTCATCTCGGTAAGAGGGGCATGCCTCTTCACTGACTCAGATAGTTGCCTCTTGAAGAAGCCTCGTAACAAGATCCACCTCAAGAGAGTCTATGCCTGATACAACCACTATGAGTCACTTATAACGTAGTTTTTGCTTTTTTTTTCATCATTTTTACCACAAGTTGGTGACACCCTCTAGTAGTAGTTCTACACATAAGGATATTCCACTGGAGGGTACGGTACCACATCTACACATGGACATAGTATGTTGCATGTATGATCTAGCTACCACCCTACTACCACACCCTTGGGTCCCTAGACCTATCCTGGGGTTCCAGTCCTCTCCATATCTCCCAGTTGCACAACACTCCCAGGGCAAGAAAGGACCTTTAGACTACCTCCCTCCACATTGATTCCTTGGGCCATTACCTAGAGTCACATCGATTTTTGTACCACCATGAGAATCACACATTGTATGTTGAGCTAGCACCATACCCATAGGCCCCCTTTTGGTTTAGTTTTTCCTATGCATCACTGCACTAGGGGAACCACCATTAGCTGCTAGTTTGAGCCTCCTGGAGCCTGTTTGAGACACCCCTCACACCTTTGGGTTCATAATTCCATCCTCTAGCTTTTAATGATACCATAGTCTCGTGTTTAAGCAGTCATTTTTTGGGCCAATTCTCAAGAGTTACCTCGATTTACGTACCACATTGTGATATAAGTGTCTCTAGACTTGTACTTGCATCACATCACCACCGCAACTTATGCGAGACTCTGGACCATCTCCCCAGAAGGCACATCATTTTATTTCAGCATATAACTATCAAATCCATCAACTGCACCTTATGTGGGTCTCCATACCACCACTTGGAGGGTAGATCATTTATTTTGCATGCATTTGGCATATAACTACCTTCAGACTTGCACTCACAACATATGTAGTCCAGTCCATCCACCCCAAATCACACAAGACTCTTCTGACCTCTATATGAGATCCACCTCATTTTGTGTGCCTCTGCTACCATCTATACCATGCATGTGCAGTTATGTTCAAGAGCCACATGCTCCATGCATACTGCACAAGTGACCTAGACCACTGTCCATTGTCCGGACATGGGGGCACCATCAGTGCGCCCTCGATTGGTTGACCATACAAGAGTTTCCATTAAGATCTTTTATAAGTCCTAAAAGAATTAAAAGATTGTTGAACGCAGCTGCTTCCTTTCCCACTCGTTAAAGTATAGGAAAGGGCATCTAAATCATCTCATTTATCTCCTTTTATGGACTGTTTAGACTACCATATGAAAAGGATCACCCTGGCACATTCAAGCCAAGACTGTTCCCCTCTGCATCCTTTTATGCTTTCTCAGGCAGAGGGGATGAACTCTACGAAAATCTCACCATGGGTTGTGGTTAAGCTCTTTTCCATCCTTCTCATCAAGAAAATATCACCAAGCAAACTTGGTTTCATTCATGCTTGTAAAGGTATTTGAATGACCATCTAGTCAGTATAGGTTTAACCTTTTCCGGCCTGACTGGACTACCAACGGTAAAGAAGTATCCCATCCCATAAAGGATGGGTGAGCTCTCCTATGTACACTTTTAATATTTTTCATGCACAGGAAACTATCAATGAAAAAGAGACCCCACTGGAGTCTTCTTCATGCTTTCAAACTCTCTAAAATTGAAAGCACCATCGAGCATTCACTTTCTTGGGCTCACTAAAAATCCATGAGATCGTACCACAACAGTGTCTTTAAACACCACCCCATATATAATAGTTTGGCAGCATTCCCACTTTGGGTCACCTTTGTTCAGAGTACTCTGTGATGTGTCTTCCTTGGATCTCATCCATACCAAAAGTGTCTACCTCCCCCAAGTATTTCCCATCTGCACTTACATTCCCGATATTGTAGCTATGATCTCTTTCCCATGAGTCAGTTTCATTTGTTGCTTGGTCTTCCCTATCATCATACTCTAAACAAAGGAATTTTTATCCCCCCGTGATTCCCTGCCCCTATTCAACTCCTCCCCCCCCCCCCATTCAGTGGGTTAGTCCTCAGAATGTCTCACATCTTTCGGTTATCTCCCTCATGCTTCTGGAAAAGGAAACACCCTTGCCTTGGCCAGTTTTAGGTTTCCCTCTATTGACGCAAACACACATATTACAGAGGATAGACCCAGAGGTCCCTGTATCCTAGTTTCCTAAACCTCATTGAAGAGTTCCTTGGACCACTTGAGAGGAGTCCTTAGTGTCTCTCGGGATGGTTGTTTCTCACATGCTCGACTCTAGCTACATCATCGCACCGTTGAGATTTGTACAGGGTAATGGTACGTACAGTATTTGGTCTAAGACCCCAGATGTCACATGACTCTATCACATTTATGAGTCTATGTGAGGGACCCCAACATGTTCATGTCCCTTCTGATTTTTGGGTTGCGTTGGAGACATTGTTCAGAAGCCCCAGCAACGCTTCTATATATATATTTATGATTGATGAAAAATATTTGTACCACAGAGACTCTGACTCTCTGTCAGTAAACTATGTACCGTTCCAGATCCAATAGAGCATCAGTCATCAAGATACAACATTCCATGAGAATTCCATGGGTCCAATGTAGCAGTTCTTCATATCAGTATTGCATTCCGCCTCTCATTGAGGCAACCACTATTGTAACAATAATTGTACATGATCAGCTCTTGTATTATATAGCTTAGATTGAATTATTATTTTGACATCATTATGAGCATGGGGATGCCCGCCTCATCCATATACATGTCACACATTATTTGTATCTCACCCATTGATGGGAACCATATTAATACAAAAAACAAAAGGCACCATGCCCCATCCCAAGAAGTGCCACCTCTCCCTAGAAAATCCTATGATGCCCATCATCCATATGATGATCTCCTGCCCTCACACACCAGGGGCCAATATGTTAACCCAAAAAATACCTCAATGAGATATACATGACCTACACCACACAAAGACATCTATCTCACTACCCACATTTGACCCGTACACCCTTGCAAAGGCGCAAAAAACATGAAAAGGGCTTAAAAACCCCTAAAAATAGCCAAAATAGCTCTCATAAGGGCTAAAACCCCTCAAAGGAGCATAAAACCCCCAAAAGAGATAATAATTGGGTCAAAGGGGCTTAAAGCCCAAAAAGGGGCTAAATCCCTGACTAAGGACTTAAAACCCTAAAATGTCTAGAAAAAACTATAAATAGAGGGGTGGGGGTCACTCTCAAAACACTCATTCTCTACCTACCATTACTTTTCCTGTATGAGTGCCTTGAGGAGCCAACTCTCTCAAGCCATTCATCCCTCTCCTTCTCTTTTTCTCCATTAGCCACTTCCCTTATGTGTTGAGCTTAGCTCCACACCATTCAAACTAGTAAGGAGAGGCTGCTCCTTGAGTTAGGGTATGGTGGACCATATTCCATTAAAAAGCTCAGGTATAAGGAGATGTATGCTTTTTTTATTTTTGTTTGCAGCTTAGATGTATGTGTAGTTTATTTCTAACAGTTTGCTACAGATTTTCCACTGATTGCATGTAGCCATTTCTTGTTTTTTTATAACAATTTCTTGCAGGGTTTTCATGGCTCAGATCTAACATTTCCTTGAAGGTTTTATTCCACATACAGGAACCCTACCCTTCCGTCCTATATATGGAAGGTAGCATTTCCTGCCCGTAGCTAGGGAGAAATCCCTACTACATGGTAGGAAACAAGTTTGTGGTGAAAACATACCACAATAGTCTAAGACACTTCCTTACCCAAAAGGTTCTAAATGAAAGGAAAACAAAGTGGGTAATAAATATTCAAGCTTATGATTTTGATATTGAATATGTGAAAGGAAAGAATAACATTGCAGCAGATGCATTATCTCGAAAACCTTCTTTTTCTCTCATGGCCAATGCTAAAAGTTGGAAGGACATGATACTAGTTAAATATGCCAAAGATAAGTTTGCTTGTGATGTATTATATGGACTCATGGGATATGATAAATACATAAATTTGGAGGGGCTGATATACTATAAGGGCATAATTTATTTGGTTCGATATTCAGAGCTTAAGTACAAATTTTTGCAGGAAGCACATGATTCCCCACTAGCAGGCCATCTGGGGATCTTCAAAACCTATAGGAAACTAAGGCAAAGGTTCTATTAGAAGGGGCTGAAGGAAGATATTCAAAAGTATGTGAATGAATGTAAGGTATGTTATAAAAACAAATCATAACTCACATATCCAGTTGGGTTACTACAACCTTTTCCCATTCCAGAGCAAAAATGTGACAGTATATCGATGGATTTCATCACTGGTTTGCCCAAATCTCTGGGTAAGGATTGCATATATGTGGTAATGTATATATTTACTAAGTTTTCTCATTTATTTGTTGTTACATCCTATTTCAGTGCTGCACAAGTGGCTGACCTTTTTTTCAAAGAAATCTTCAAATTGCATGGGCTCCCCAAGAGCATTGTGAGTGATAGAGATGGTAGATTCATGAGTGATTTTTGGCAGGATATTTTCATATTGGTGGGCACTCAATTGACTCCAAGTATAGGATACCATCCCAAAATTGATGGACAAACAGAGAGGGTGAATAAATGGTTGGAAGGGTACCTACGAAACTATGTGGGAGAACAGCAGAAATCTTGGACAAAATGGCTACATTTGGGTGAGTTTTGCTACAACAACATCTTTCACATGTCAATAGGAATGTCTTATTTTAAAGAATTATATGTTTATGATACACTTACATTTTCTGATATGGTATTTGGTGATAGTATAGCTCCAAAAGATAAATATTTGGTGGAAGAAAGCCAAGAAAGTTTAAAGATTTTAAAAGACAATTTGCAGGTTTCCCAAAATCAACAAAAAAATATGTAGATAAACACAGAGAGGAAAGGAATTTTTGATGATTTAGTGTATTTGAGGTTGCATCCATACAAACAAGCATCTCTCAAAAATAATGGAGCATAAAATTTAAATCCAAGATACTATGGGCCCTACAGGGTGATTCAGAAAACTGGAGAAGGAGCATATGAGTTGGAACTTCCAGAAGGGAGTAAAATTCATAATTTATTTCATGTTTCTTGTCTAAAGAAAGCTATTGGTCAGCAAATTTTCATTTCATATACACTCTCTCCTTTGGATGATGAAGGACAACTCACACTTATTCCGGAAAAGTTTTTGAAGACAAGGGAGAGAAGATTGAGGAGCAGGACAATCAAAGAATACTTGGTGCAATGGAAGGATCTACCGAGTGAAGATGCCACATGGGAAGAGGAGAATGTTTTATAGCATACAAATCTGAAATTGGTTGAGGACAAGAAATAATAGGTGGGGAGGACTGTAATGTCCCCATTTTAAAATAATTGCATAGTGGGAAAATTCCATTGATCCTACTAGTTCCCTAGGTTGGGTGGAAACATTCGGAAGTTAATAAAGGAGCTAATAAATGATGTTTAGACATTGGAAGGAATAAAATATTTATTTAATAAGGTCAATTAAATGAATGCAAGTGAATAATGAAATGGATAGAAAAAATGGAGACATATGGAGACTATGGGGCCCACTCAAGATAGAATTCCTATGTTAAATGGCATCCACCTCTTGCAATCTCAAATATATGGAAAGCCTAATGTTTTGGATGGGTTATGTTACCACCTAAGTGGTAGTTAGTGGTTTTTTATCAAGTGAGCCTGGTGAACCGGACAAGGATAACTTTTTCGGACTTTAGAAGACCTTTGGAAGTACTTCTGGGAAGTGCTTGTTGTACTATATCACATGTTCATACCCCATGGGGGAGTTGTAATAAATGTTCTAGAATGATAGTGTCTATAAAAGACACAGTCTCTTAGACTTTATTTTTCAATCCGATCATCCTAGGGTGTTTTTTTCCCTTGGTTATTATTGGTTGTTGAATAAACGACTGATAATTTCTGAGTTTTTCACTCCATACCTCCAAAGTTGGGGTTGTCGGCTTGGCATTTAGGCCTATTGAGGTTATTAGAGTCTATGTTTCAATGTATAAACATGCTATGCATCATGTTTGAGTCATATGAACATGTATAAATCCCCCTAGGTTTTTTCAATTTTTCAATTTTTTTATTTTTTCAGTGTTTTTTATTAAAATTTAATTTTTCCAAAACTTAGGCAATTTTTTAATAGTTTAATTGAAAAAATTGATTTTATAATAAAAGTGGGCCAAATAATCAGTTTCAATCATGTAGGTGTGCTCATTTTCAAGCTAAGAGCACCATGTAAACCCATGGACCCACTATTTCCTAGTTTTGAGTGATTTTTCATCACTCAGGTCAGAAAGCCCCAAAAAATCATTTATTGATTATTTTAATTAATAAATTGGTGAATAATGGAGCAAATCCAAAATCATAGATCAGTGGATTTTTAACCGATTTGATTGAAATCAGTCATATATGACAAATCCTTGACTAAAGGAGGTGATCAAATCAGATCCAGAGTTGATCTTCAACAGCCTTTAGGGGGAATTACGCCCTCTCTCTCTCCTCCACACATGTGGGCTCTCCTGGGAGATCTGTGGACTGATGTGTCAGTTTTTGGGTTGATGTGTTAGCTTAATCAAGCCCTTGATTGAAAAGTAGGCTTATTTCAACTTCAAATCTGCATTGATTGACTCTCCATCAGCGGATTTGATCTGTCTCCTTGGGATTTGTGCCCCCTTGGGCTGGATCTCCTGGTTTTTGTATAAATCGAAGCACAAGCAGCATCTTCCAAGCTAGTTAGAACTGGGATTGAGGTGTTGTTGCTCTTGTACTGTGTTATTTTTTATTATTCTGGAATAAAGAAGTTTTGGAGGCAAGATCTATGGTGTAATGCTCTTCATGTCTGGATGGTGATTGTCAAATGCTTATGAGGTATAATCTGTGTTATTTATCATTGCTTTTGCTGGTTAATTGTTGGCCTTGAAGGAGAGAGATCCCTCCTGTTAGGGTAAGAGTTTATTCTATTTTTATTTATGCTCTTGTAGCTGCTTGTTTTAGATCTATTGGAGTTGTATGTATTTTAAGTTTAATTGCATGCTCTCCAATTATCTCTTCCAGCAGCACCTATGTTTTAACCATCTGTTTGTGCAAGGATTTATAAGTTGCAGGTGATCTCTCTTATAGAATAGGTTGAGCTGGTTTGCATATTCCTCATCTTCAAGATCTTTTGAATGACATAGTCCCTCGGTGTTCCACCAAAGCAGACTCCAAAGCCTAACATTCCCAGGCTTCCAGCACTCTTTCTCTCTCTTTCTCCTTCAAAAAATCATTTTTCTAACCTAGTTATTGTGTTCGAAAGCTTTGTTATCATTTGGATCTGTTATATCAAAGTAAAATTTACATATATATACTATTTCAAATCTCATAGTCTAGATCTCAATTATGAAAAGTATCACTAAGCATTCTAGATCTAGCATAAGGAAATCGTCCGTTTTGCATGGCAAGTTAAAGAAAATCAGTAGGCTGCATGCTCTAGATTTCCTTTTCTATTTAAAAAAATTAAATCTAACAATAATTTCATATTTTATTTGCTGCACAAACAGCAATCCAATATCCCAAGGAAATCTTGCTTTCCTTTGTTCCCTTTTCACCTGTTTAGCTAGTTTTAACTTAATCTTTTTTGAGTTAAGGTAGGCTGATCCAAAGGTACTCTTAAAGTGATTTTGGGAATATGTTATTCTAAAATTATTGATGGTTTTTATCAAGTGTAACAGAAAATAAAAGAATCTATTGTTCAAAAGTGGCCTCGAGAGCGTTCAAATCCCCCCAGGGGTCTCCCCTTTCACTAAAATTTAAAAATTTTGGAGAGTTGTAAGATCTTGGTTTCATCCCATATAAGGACCAAGATGTTTCTGATATTTAAATTTTTTGATATTGTAACCAATAATAATAAAATAAAATATTTTTTGAGTAGGCTCTTTTGAGCCCGCTCCCCATCCCCCTAGGGGGATCAGCGTCCGTTTCACTTTTTTGTATTTTCCCTTTTTTCTGCTCTAGTTTAGTACTGACATGTAGGATTGTATACTTTGATATAATTTTTATTATTCCATATTTTAATTTCAAAATTAATCATACTACTTACCCCACGACTTCCTGATTGACCCACAAGGGGAAAGAGATGTGTGGTAGGACTAATTAGAAAACCGGTGTTGTGTATCTTGGTTTTATTTTTCATCAACTGTTTCTTCAGTATTAATAAAATTAACCCCTCCTTGATTCCCTGATTGAGATCCACTTGGATCAAAAGAGGTTCATGGAGGGTTTTCTTTTTTTAACAAGAACACCCATCTCAAAATTTACTAAAATTGACAAGACTCCAGTGTGTATGCTCTGCACTTGGCTGCGGTTCATTTGATTAATCAAGATATAGAAAAAACATTTGAGTGACTAGAATAATTAGGATTCACTCTCCCAAATTGACAAACCATCAGGTGAAAATCCAACATTTAGATCAAACCATTACGGTGGCAAAATACCCAAAGGAAACGAGAACTCCTGAAAAGTGACCTCAGGTTGCCGATCTCTGTTACACCTATGGGTGAATTATGAGCAATAGCCTCAGAGACTCCATTCATCCCACATATTCCTTGTTGGTTTCCGTGATGGTTTAGTTTTGGACATACTCCAAGTACTCTCGAGTATATTTGGAGTCCCCCCCCCCTTTAGCCTAATTTTAATCAACTCATATTTCACATTAACTTAAAACGTACCAAGAGGCAATCGAAAAAAATTCACTCCAAGCACATGCAAGTACATTGATTATATTTTGACTCCATTTTAAGGCATTGGTTATTTTCTTGCTATATATATATATTGTGTCTCAGCATTGTGCTTTCATGTGCTCTTTTTGTATCTTGTCATCTATGGTTGTTTATGGTTAAATTTCAAATTCCTAAGTAATTCATTCAGTTTAACATCACCATACTAAATAATTTTTCCTTAGTAACTTAATAGGGTCTACCTACCTTGGCTTCATTAGGAGTTGAGCCTAAACGGAGGAGTCAAGAACAAGGTGACAGCCTTGACTCGAGACTTGCCCCCAAGGACACACCGAGTGGCTTGAAGATTTCTGCCACGTGACCCAAGTGTGTGAAAGGCAGAAACAGGATATAAGGTCAATATTCTTGTCCATATACTCATAGGTCAAATATGGGATGAAGTGTAACTTACATGAGCATTGAAGAGCCAAATGGGGAGTTTCATGGACACTTTGCTAGATTCCCCTTAAACTTATGGCATCCATGACACCAATGATGGAGATTCTATGATAGTAATGAAACAAGTCATATCTGAAGGATGAAATATGATATCTCTAACATATCAGATCGAAATAGAGAATCCAATAGATCTCTCATGTGATTTGGAGGAGCCGATTGGGTTCCTAATCAATTTGGGAGAAGATGGAAGGTGAAAAGAGAGGCCACTTGACATAGCATGAGAAGCCACACCAATTCAACTTGGATTTGGTTTATGCATGTATTTGGAATCTAAGGAGACCATTAATTTTTATAAAATACAGGGATCATCCATGAGAAGGAGCTTTTTGATCAGTTGTGAAATTTGCTGTTGTGAGGAGAGAGAGCTAGTGAGTGACTAGTTCATGCTTGAGCCAATTTCGAGGGTGAAATATTCCCATACTAATTGGTGATTTGAGAGGCCACTAAGGTATTTCATGGATATTCAATGGATTTATAATATATAGGTGCAGCTACAACAACTCATGGAAACTTCAAGATTCAGCTCATTCCCCCTCTCATCTCACATTCTTTCACCATATTTCATCTCGGTGGAGTGAGGCACACTTCGTGAGCCATTTATATTTTTGAGGGAGATCCTCTTGCTCCAGAATTTTGTATTTTGATGTAAATACTATGCTATATCTGTTAAGAAAGTTATCAGGTCAATATTCCAAGATATTTTATGTATTATTGATCAGTAATAAAGAAACATTGTCATTTCCCACTTCTTTGTTGCAAACTATTATAATATTGGTAGAATTGAATGGATATGTAAAATATTGATTATTCATGAATGAATGAACTGTCACTGAATAATATTTTAGGTTTCATATTCATTAACAGATATATTTTGGCCATTGGGTCGAATTCCATAACCTTTGGATTAAATTGCATCTCATTTCCCCAAGGGTTCAGAACTAGTTTTTATATATTTGATTGAAGGAAGTGATAATAACCATGGGAGTTCAATTGGTTCAGTATATGAATCCCTTTTGATGTAATATACACATAAAATACCTCAATTTGAGAATTCAAGTGGGTTTCTGTACATTTGGGAGGCCATTCCAGCAATTACCCGGCAGGGATTTAAGCCCCAAAATTGCTAATAAAATCATCTATCTTGTTCAGAATTTAGTACAAACTTGCACAAGTGATTGGAGAGAAAAAATAAATCAATGAACATAATAATTAATTTATTATCTAATTCATACACTTTCTATGAATACTTGGGAGCAATTGGTCCCATTTGGAGACCAAGACACTGAGACTAGTCAAGAGCAAACATTGTTAAAACTGGAAAACTGGGCATTTTTGTAAAATTTTAAAAAAGGAACATTACATTTTCTATGGAGAAAACCTATACAACCATAGAGATGGAAGGTGTTAACACCGATAATGTACCCAAGTTGTGGGAGGTAAATCCTGGGGTAACATCAAAACTTCTTTATACTATATTTTTGACCCAATACAATCAAAGAGGGATCTCTCACTATATGAAAGTTCTTCACACTCAAAATATTCAATCAGAGACAGTCAGAAGGTTATATTTTTGAATAAGACAAATTATTTTTGTAAATTTTGGTGGGACAAATCGTGGATGAGACCATTGGGCCATGGAGGCAATTAACTAGGTCTGAAACAAGTTCCAGGACGTAAGAAGTATGAAGGCTTGTTGACAGAGACAAGATAGACACCATTTCTTCAATCTAGAGGTATTAGCAGGTGGATTAGTGGATAGAGGAAGATAAACCATCAAACAGAGCACCTAACCAGGGTGAATTCTACAAGACTTTAGAAGAAAATGTTTAAAATTTTTGAACAATGGACTGAGAGCATGCGAGATGAATTTTGGCCCATATACACTAATGCCCAAACATGAAAATAAAAGATAAACTGTAATGAAAACATGATATACATTCATGCAAAGAAGGTTTACTTATTAAAGAAAGAGATGATGTGGGAATCTTTTCTAGGAGAGTTTGTCATTCCACCTCTGCAAATTTTATTCAACTCTGAGAGACCGAAAACATATTACAATGGAGAACCCCTGCTCTTGAAATTTCCCAACCCCTCTCCCCTATGGGTAGAGCCTATTTATACTATCTCATATCCCTGGGGCTAGTCCTTAGAATCAGACCTGGACTATTTAGTCACTATCAAACTAACAACTAGAGTTTGGTACTTATGCCACGATTTACATATAATTTAAACATACATTATGAAGTTAGTGCACGTGCTCGGTCTGGGTGACAGCACAACATTTTTGTTGCTGAGCCTGCTGATCTTGAGAATGATGTCTTCAAGTTGCTTTTCAGGTGAGTCACCATTGACTAGATTCAAAATATTTGGCCGACTTGTTGAGTCAGCAACGTGCTTTTCTACCCCTCCTAAATTTGTGTCACCTTTGTGCTCAAAGGCACCTTTCTACATGGATGCAAACTAGTAGGGAAATTTGTGTCCCCTCATTACTGAGCTTTCTCCGCAACCCTCCCCTCTCTAGGTAACACTGTTAGATGGGGGACCTAGAAGAAGGGACGTATTTCTTCTGGCAAAGGAAAGCCTCTACAATGTCTTGTCATTCTTGTACTCCTCACCTTCCATGAGGTGGCCTCTCCCACATGAAATATGGTGGAGTGTGCCTCCACCCTCCCCACCACCTTTGGTAAGTGGACTTCACAAAGAGGGTAGTGCAAGCATTGGACCCCTAATGCTCCAACCCAAACAATCGCTCTGACAGAGAGCATCCTGAGACTGTCCTCTTGTGTAGAATATTTGGATGCAACGATGGAATTAGGGGTTCCTGGAAGAACACTCATGGAACTTGAGTGTCTAGGCAATGCGTACTTGGGGATGTGGCTATTAGAAGATGGGTGTATCTCTCAAAATTATTCATGTCTGCGCCCCAATGGTTGGTGCTATCCCTTGTATGGAAAACCAAGGAAATAGATGAGCATGGAAATGAGTTCACTAACCATCAATACACCCAGATGGACAAAATTTTTGAACCAAATTTCCATTTCCAATTTCTCGAAATTCTAGGGACGTGCAAGAAAACGAAACTTCAGGTTCTGCCTCTGTACAACCTCATGCCATGTATTACAAAGGATTTGAAATTTGGTGTTATATATAGGACTAGGAGACTGAACTATGAAATGACTGGTCAACATTCCCGCACATTCTATTGTCGAGTATCTTGGTGTTGACATTTGTGAGGGCATGAGCCAAGTGATCCTTTACCTGCTGGAGATCTAGTCACGTCGCTTTATCTGCTGCGATATTTTTCTATTTGCTGTCGAAAAGATTCTCGAGTGCGACCCAGTATGGTCGACCTTATGCTTCAAAGGATATGGAATTGATGTTCTCATACTCCTTCTCTCTTGTGACATAGGAAACAAAATGATCTCCCTTTCCATGCTGACCCTACTTCATGTGAAGAGCGGACTTGCCTGCTCCACCTCATAGATTCCCATGATACTTCCCTACCTCCACACACCAAACCACATGACAAATATCTATCTTTGGGTGGTATGGCACTACCGCAAGGATTATTTCTCCTATACACATGCTAAAAATGGCATCAGGGGAATCGATTAATCTGTCGGGAAGCAGATCATGCATGAGATTGTCCCCTCTAATTTTTTATCGAAGTGGATGTGACCCTTACGGTCCTAATAATTTCTTAACCTTTCGATCTCGGTACCTTTCACATCCATCATCCACATGTATTTGAAACCAAGCCGTTGAAAAAAAACTCTTCATATTAAGTTTCTAGATCTTTGCAGCCTCTAAGACTTTTCACGAATTGATATGTCAACATTACCCATGCTATTTCAGATCACAAAATAGGCTATGACCATAGATTCATTTCCACCTTCATCTTAGCCATCTGACCTTTCCTCCCTTTACCATATTTCATGTTTTGGAAAAGCCTCTTCCTTCATGCATGTTTACCCTGTGGAATCACCCCAGGTAGTTGATCTAGCCTCGCCTTGATCTTAACCTTCCAACACTTATTCCTTTTAATAGACCCCACAAATTTCAAACTTGGATTTTTTTCTCATCTCCATCCCGTGAAATTGTACTCCGTCATTGATCTTCTTCATCATGGATTCGAATCGTTAATCTTTGACACTCTCTATTTCATTTCTTCTTCTACGTGTTTTGACCATAGAAGGATATCTCACCATAGATCCAGATCCCCTCTTCATCTCATGGTTCTAGCTGATGGAATCATCCAACCTGATAACCTGAAAGGTACTTGCACAACTTTTCACTGAACAGGATCATTTTCGAATCCCTCAAATCTATAATTCAAAAATTTAAACATAGTTCTAACGACTAGCTCCACAAGGGATGCTATCCTCCCAATGAGGTAGCAAAGAACCCCATAGACCAGGTTCCAAATCCATTGGGATGCCCCCAAAATTTCTCTAAAATTATCAACTTGCTTTGAGTTGAACCAAAACCTGAACCACTGTGGTAACAAATTCATGTCAATCTGTGTCATCTTCCCATACTCTGAAAACTAAAAACAATTGTGACTCCAAACTCGAACTTATAACTAAAAATGAAAGCAAACTGAAAAGTACTGAAGGAAATGATCAACAAGTCTCGAGCTTATTTGCACCTACCTACCCTACCTAACTGATCCCAAATTCCCAATCAAGTAAACTCTGACTTCCAATGAAGCCAATCAAGTAATTTAGCCAATAATTCAGTTTTTTCATTAGGCTTGATTGAAATTAGAACATAGGAACAAAATGACAAAAGGTTATGATGAAATATGTGGTCCCTTCGACAGAAACATAACCAACCATTCTCAGTACAAAATTTCTCAAGGTATTCTTCCATTGGATCATAAAAAACATGACAAATCCCAAAAATCTCAAACACTTGCTTGCCATGACAAAGCTCCTCAGAGTGAAACTCCTCTAGCATGCCATTGGACTAATTTTCAAAATAACTATGAAATGGATTGTCATGATTGTTTTCTAATGAAACATCCACCCTTTCTTTTAGAATTTCTGAAGCTAAAAATTCACCTTCCTTATATACTTGAGTATAAATATTATTCTTTTCTCCAACCGAATCAAGCAAACACAATCCTTCTTCTTGACATGAAATTTATGAATTTGAAAAACATGAAGAAACATTTATTTGAGAACTCTTACCTCTTTTTTTGAAATCCAATTTCTCACTACAAACCATTGATTTTTCCACATGCTGAGATTGACCATATGACGGTTCATCTCCCTCATCTTCTACCTCCAAAACGTTTATGGAATCTTCCATATCCTTGAATTTATGTCTTTGTTTAGAGGCTTTAATTCTTTCTCTTATCACTTCAAATGAAAAATAACACAAAGGTAGACTATCACCTTCGGCACACTCACTATCTTCTCTTATTTCATCCTTTTGACTTCAGATTATAACTTGATTTTCTTCACTATCAGACCTTGGTTTTAGAGTTGTTTCTTTGGGTATAACATCCAAATAGTCATCCTCATAGTCATCATATAATGGCATATCGGAATCCATTTTAAAATCACCATTAACAAAATTGGTACTAGGTTGATTGCAATCTTCAGAAAATAAATTAACAGAACCATCATCTTTTACATTATAAGGTTGATCATCTCTATGTTTGGTAAGTGAAGGGTTGGGATGAACATGGACTATTCCCCTTGGTTTATGTGGCCCAACCAATTCTAATTTATCTTTCATCTCACCGCCACGGTCTTGATTTTACAATTTTTTAGACATCTTAAGATTTTCTTCAAAATACAAGCAGTCAATGAACATATGCTGCAATGTGACTGACTTTCTTTCCAAAATAAGTAATGACAGTTCAGGAGGAAAGGTAGTTGCATAATGAATTTTAGTAGCGTTTTCAAGAGGTTGGATTTTCTTTGGCATGTTATAATAAAAGGTTGCAAACCTCTTGTTAAAACTATACATGGTTTCACCCTCATGCTTCTTCAGGGAATAGAACTCTAAAAGTTTTTGGTCTAGTGGCCTTCTCCTACCCCAAAATTTCATAAAGGTGTCAGAAAAATCTTCCCAAGTACTGATGGATTTAGGCTGCAGGTGCTTAAACCATTCTTTAATGTCTCCTTGCAAATATTGGGAGAAATTACTCATGCAAACATCATCATGTTCTACTTCAAAGAGGTCAAGGAAATGTTCAAAGGCTTGTAAATGTTTCTCAGCAGTGAGGTCTTTGGATTCTTTGTCAAATTTAGGGAGGTACTTGTAATGCTTCGTAGGAAAATGATGAAGAACAAGAGGTAAGTGAAGTGGTTTGTATCAGTTTGGAACACTGGAAGAAACAGGGATATTTGAAATGGATGTATTATTAATCATGGTTCCATGGGGTTCATAGGGATGACCTTTAATGTCATGTGTTTCGAATGAAGGATATTGGTTGAAATCAAATGTACATGATGATGAAATGATTTCATTTCGCAAATAAGGATATACAAGAATAAATTCATGGTTCCGCTTCGAGTGTAATGAACCATGGAAAACTGCTTTGACAAGCTTAGGAAAATATAGGAACAAACTTATAAGACATGACAAGGAATCTTGGAGGAAACTAAAACTTGAGTATCTTATCTTTTCACCACGCATCTTCATACATTACAATGAGCTCATTTCCCTAGTAGAGCCTACTGGTTCTCTTTGAAAACTTGATCTCTGGATCATGTCACCAGTGGAGTCACTGAAGTCTAGATGCTTTGAGAATGGAGTCTCCAGGTGAAATATGCACAACTCGTTTGATGTCTGATTGCTATTCACAATCAACAATCAAATCTGAAACTATGTTGTTCATACCCAAGGAAATATTTGAATCTTCATCCCCGGCAATAGCACCAGTTTGTTAACACCCAGAACGTACCTAGGTTGCGGTAGGTAAATATCGAGGTACATTAAAACCGCTTTAGACTATATTTATAACCCAATATAATAAAGGAGGGATCTCTCACTATCTGCAAGTTTTTCACACTCAAAATATTCAATCAGAGATGGTTAGAAGGTCAGATTTCTGAATAAGACAAGTTTGTATTGTAAAGTTTGGTGGGACACATTGTGGAGGAGAACATTGGGCCATGGAGTCAACTAATCAAGTTTGAAACAAGTTGCAGCATGTAATAAGTCTAAAGGTTGTTGGAGAGAATAAATATAGACATTGTTTCTTCATTTTGGAGGTATCAGCAGGTGGATTAGCAGACAGAGAGAGACAACATGTCAAACAAAGCACCTAACTAGGGTGAATTCTGCAATACTTTAGAATAAAATGTTTAAAATGTTTGATCAATGGAATGATAGCATGCGAGATGAATTTTGGCCCATATACACTAATGCGCAAACATGAAAAGCAAGTACAAATTGTAATGAAAACATGATAGATAGTCACGTAAAGAATGTTTAGTTATTGAAGAAAGAGATGACACAGGATTATCTGCCATGATAGTTTTTCATTCCACTTCTGCAAATTTTATTCAACTCTGAGAGAACGAAAACATATTACAATTGACATCCCCTACTCTTGATATTTCCCAACCCCTCTCCCATATGGGAAGAGACTATTTATACTATCTCAGATCCCTAGGGCTAGTCCTCAGAATCGAACCTGGACTGTTTATAGTCACTATCAAAATAACAACCAGAGCATGGTACTTATGCCAAAGTTTACATATAATTTAAACAGGCATTGTTGGGTGTTATATTGACTAGATTAATACACCTAATATTTAATTATCGACCGAGGCTGGTAGGATTCTAGTTGATGCAAAATATATGCGAAGGAAGAGGGGTTCCTAGGGCGTTGTAGAAATATTTTAACAAACAAAAGATCGAAAGATCTTTCAAAATCGAGTCAAACTCCTAAGAATTTAATTATTAATGTGATTGAACTAAAACAAAACATCAGACTAGGATAACATCAGACTATGTTATTTCAACTAAAAAATGAGAATATAACCACTACTTTTTATAATGAGACCTACTAAATAACTTCAAGAGCTAACTATTCAAAGAAAGTACATATTTGGAAATACAATTACAACAAATAAATAATTTATAAACAAATAAATCCTAACTAAAAGGGATACTATCAACAACTACTTAAAAGGCTATGATGCAAAGAAAACTTAAATAAGTGAATAAAAAACTAAGTAAGAGAAACAAGTAGAAAACTTAATAAAGAAAATTGTATAAGAGAAGCAAATAAAAAACTTAATAAAGAAACTGAATTCTATCCTACGAGTCTTTGTTGGTAATCATACAGTAAAAAATGAAACTATTCCTAAAGATAACACTACTAATCCTAAGTTTACATGCAAATGGATAAATTAGTCCAAAAGCATAATTATAAAACAGTAAGAAGAATCAGAAACAAAGCATACCCTAACTTGAAACATGTTTAAAGTGAAAGGATAAAACTTTAATAAATAAAAACAATATAACTTTAAGTCTAAATGATCAATAAAACTGTCATTTAACTATTACAGTAAAAGCATATCTAAAAACAAAGAAACAAAGCTCCAAACATATTCAAAACTCATTAAAAACATTAAAAATGAAACATTAAGCTAAATAACAGACTAGACGAATGACTGGATAACAGATTGGATGGATGACTGGATAGACAGACTGAATGAAAGACAGAACAAACAGTCCGAATGGCAATCTGTCTACATAAAATGGTAGAAAAAGACGTAAATGATCTAATTATCAGCCGATTTTTTGCACATGTTTATACAGTGCATAAAGGAAATAAATAAACCTATTTAATCATCATATTTAACAATGAAATAAACAAATACAAATATATAAAAATAAGAAAATCATTGCATATTAATAAACAAGCTAGAATTTAAATTGCATTAACTTATAACTGGAAAGAAATAAACAAAACATAATCTATTTAAATTGATAAAAACAATCTACTCTATCTTCTTATGAACAATACTAAATAATAAACTGGAAATGAAATGACAGAAACAAATAGAAAACAACTATGCGCACAATCTAGCTATTTAATTCTAGAAATAAAATGCATTACAGAAAGCAAATGAAATAAAAATTTACAGTAACTTAATGAAATAAACAAACTAGAAATCAAAACTAAATTATCTACAAAGAAAAATAATGAAAACAAGAAAAGAAAACCTCTGGTTGATGAGGGGCCCTCTCAGCAATCAGGGGTGACTCCCGGCTAGCGCTTACATGAAAAAAATCATGAACATCAGAATGTAGAACGTCTATTAAAAATATTGAACAATATTACAACGTTCTTCTCTCAGAAAACTGACTATCTAACTAATAAAAAATGATCCCCAAACACTCACGCGGAGGCTGGTATTTATATTGTTTACAGATATTGAGCAAGTCAACCCTTTAGTGGTCAAATTCTCTCTAAATTTAGTGAACCATAAAGTCTTCTAACTAATCAAATGCCAACGCATATGCTCTTCTCTTCTTCAGTGCAAGTCTGGTTTTCGTCATCGTTATTGTGGCGTATAGGCTCCTCCTTTATTGTGCTGGTGGAATAGTGTCAAGCACAAGAAACATACATGGTAGGTATTCTAGAATGGACACTCTCCATCAATCGAACACGTGGACAACAGGCTGTTTGTAGCACTATTTAAACATTAAATTCCTAAAATTAGTTATGGACAGCGCACAACTTGATTAACAAGATAAACAAAAAGCTGGACAACAAGCTGTGTGATGAGCTGCACGATGAGTTGGAAAACGAGCTACGTGATGAGATGGACAACAAGTTGGATTGTGATATGGACAGCGAGCTGGATCATGAGTTGGACAATGAGTTGGATCGTGAGCTGGACAATGAGCTGCGTGATGAGATGAACAACGATACGTAGATCTGGATGAATGCATGTTTGCTTGTTGGTCTATTTAACAGGATGATAATAAACATGCATGATTTCCATTAATATGTCTATTACTAGCTTGCTCAAAAAATGTAAATTTGCAAACAAATACATACGTTAATAAATATATCAAATATGCTTTCACATAATATAAATTTGAGTCAATAAAATCATAAAAATGATATTAATAACCAAAGTTGTATAAACATTAAATTTGTTCTTACCTCATGCTAAATAACGATTTGCATGACATAAAATACATGAAAGATAATAAAATATGCATTTAAATGTGTTATTTTAATGCCAAAAATGATAACAAAATGAGGCTCAACATTCCTCCAAACTGGAGAAATGCTAGGTCCCACTGAGCAAAGAAAAGATAAGAGATCATACTGTTAAAGAGAACTTCGAAATGTGACCCAACAACAAGCATATGCATGAGTGAGTGAGTTCATAAAGTTTATAATTAGTTCAACCATATCCAAAGTAAACTTTGGATAGGTTGAACGTATGATACAAAGACATAAATAGCATTTATGATAAGATTGATCAGCAAGAAAATAGGTCATTTGATGATTTACATACATGATTGGGTAAAAGGATAGGGTTACTAAGAGTGAAATGATAATTAAAAAATTTTTAAGGTCAAAGCATTCACATGGAGGTAAAAACTATTTGCCAAAAAACAAAATTTGATTAGCAAATTTTAATCATAAGTGTTGTAATATCACCAAGTTTTATTAGATTGTCATTTGGTATTTAATTTGGATTATCCTTCGATCCTTCATATAGCCTTCCATATTGATTTTTTGTAAAAATATGCTTCATGCTATAAATTCCACTGATCCTGAAAAACACTTATCATTTTTTCAGAGATAAACAATTTTGTCTTAAATAATAATAGATAAAAGCAGACGAATCTCCCTAATCCTCCCCCAAACCAAAGATATGGCATGTCCCCAAGACATACAAGAGAGAAGAATAGATTGTTCCAGATAATAAAAAGTACTAGCAAGCTGTTTTATTATTTTGTAAAAAAAAAACTAACTAGTAAATGGAAATGATTCAGATATGTATATTCATGAAAAATAGAACAATGCTTAGAAAGACCACTTGAATGTTGATAATATAACTAAAAAAATGCCATAGGAAAATCTAGTCATCCACGCCTTATGTTAAAGATATCTTGTCATCATTAGATATTTTTAGTTTACCTCGGAGTGTATGAGATTTATAGCTATGGGTTCCATTTCTAGGATAATGACATCCTAGGTATTTGTTGAATTAGATGATCGAGCCCAAGCCCAACTTACAACAATTCTCAAATGACATTATAAACAATTTCCCTTGACATAATGTTTTTGAAATTTTTTTCATATATTATCAATATTTGACGAACTATGTGTATAGTGGTGTATTAACCAAATCTCATTTACCAGATATTGCCCCACTGCCAGCAGGCCTGTTCAGTACCTCGACGGGTTTATCTTGGTACCATGCAAGCATAGGCCCACTGCCAGTGAGCCTTTCCATTACCCTGATGGGTTTACTTGAATTTATCAAGCTTCCTGTTATAAGGTTTTTACTCAGCATTGACCCGCTGCCAACGAGCCTTTTCAGTACCCTGACAGGTTTTCCTTGTATAATGATATTAAAGATATGGAAGCCGATTGGTACTAGATCGTGTTAAGTCCTTCTAAACACATTATTCAATTTTGTAAAATAAACTTATAAGTAATTTCATAATGGCCAGTTTATAAAACACGTCAAAAGAGAATAACTTAAAGTTGTTCTTTAACCTAATAGTCCTTCTTCTTTATAAAGTAAAGTAATGTTCCCCACAGATAAAAATTCCACTTACTTTTGAGTTATCACCAAAATACTCAAGAGACAAGTTTTGATAACAAGGATGAACTAGTAATTCATAGGTAGAAATGTGAAAAATATGAAAGTGGGTCTTATCAAGCAATTGCTTGAAATAGCAGATCAGAAATATACATGTCTGAATCAAAATACCAAAACTATCTGAATCATAAAAGAAACGGTTAAGAATCATATACATAAAATTGTTTTTAATTATTACTATAAGTTGGAAAATTTAAAAGTACTTCCAAGAAAAGTTAAGATACCTTATAAGTTTTTTAGTGTACTTCCCATTTCCGAATAATACTCCATGAACTGCTTATAGATATAAAATATTAAACTGCAAAACCACTTGTTAGATGATTCAATTTATTCATAAAAACATATATAACATTATAGAAAGGAAAAGAGTCACTTGTACTAATCTTGTCAGAAATGGCTCTTATTTATTTTGAAGAAACAAAAATATATTTACATAATATCCTATTCTACTCAGAAAGAAAGAAAACAATTCAAGTATATGAATTCTTCCAATGTAACCAGGTTCGAAACAAAATTAAAAATATACCTTTATCCACATACAAGAAAAATATTACAGTGATTGTCTGGATATGAATAACCAATCATCCTATTTGATTTAGTAGCAATAAACATTGAAGAAGAGGATTCTACCATGGCTTGGTTCCCTCTTGGAACCATATTTCAATGTGACTTATGTATTCTAGATTCTCTCCTTTATTTGTTATGTCACGAGGCCTTTCATTAAACCATATAATGCATACGGAATCCGAGTTTGGTGATGGGGAATATTCAGGTTCTAATGTCTATACCTCATAAATTGAGATGCATTCCATGTCGATCTTATCTTCTTGTGGAAAAGGCCAAGTAGAAACTTCATTTTCTTCATTATTCTCTATGACTCCTAAATCTACCACCTCTCTAGGTCTCATATGAATTTCTTGTAATAATGTTGGTGAGGTAGGTGAGGTGGGTAAATGTTGCAGTGTAACACTGTAAGCATATTGTACTACTTTATTATTGTTATAATATGGAATAGATTGAACAGGAATGTGCATAGGGCATAGAGGAGATTTACGAGAAGGTAATTGTGGCAGGTATAATTGACTAGCTTGTGTGGTTTATCCTACCTGGAAAATGGGATATTGTTGAAAATATTGTGGAGAGTACAGAGGAACAGGAAGTGTTGCTACACAAGAGAGAGTATCCCTATGATCATCAGATGGGATAGAAAGGCTTTGTGAATAGGGTTGACAGGGGTTAAGATGAGGCTGCAACAACTCAAAAGAAGGTATATTCTTACTAGTCTTGAATTTTCCTCTTGAATACCTTCTACATAATTCACAAACATTATCATATGTTAACTGAGATACATCACCTGTTCCCATCAGGTTTAATATTTCTAAATATTCATTTTTTATACCTTTGAGTAAAAAAAATTTCGAGGTATCCTTCCCTGACTGTCTTAGTTTTGATCTTTGAAGGTTATATTGAAAGCGTTCGACATAGTTTTCCAAATTTTCTTCTTCTCCTTGGGTTATTTCAAAGATATCCTCCTTGAATATGCAATAATATTGGTATCATTTTAGGAATATATGTTTCATATCTTCCCAAGATTGAATGTAGTTCCCACCTAGGCTCATGAAATATCGGAGGGATGCTCCTTTCAAAGTAAGAGGGAAAAATCAGACTTTGAAAATTATATGCTATATAGAGTATTTCGAATTGAAATAAAAATTCATCAGGGTCTTCATTCTCTAGTCCATGAAAATTTGGTAAAATGGATGGGGGAACATACTGTATTTGTGCCAATCCTCCTAAATCTCTAATATGGAATTCAAAGGGAACAACTTCTTCATCCTTCTCTCCTATCATATCCTCCCACAACATAAGTAGTTATTCATGTATTGTATTGGGGTTCCTCTTTCATATATTCCTGTTAGTTTGTTAGTAGGGTGGGTGGCACTTACAACACCACCAAGTGATTTAATTGTAAAATAAGTCCTATACTCGCATAAGAGTAAATTGTACAAAATTAAATTACCTAAAGGCACACGTACATCATATTGAACTTATGAAAAAGTAAACTATCTACGTCTGCGAAAAGAAAAGTACGCTTAAGGGAAATAAATAAAAATTTGTGTAAAGTAAACATAGTTGTGTGAAAAAGGAATAACAAGGATTTGGGGCGACCCACTAAAGTGGATGCATCAGGCCGTCACACTATGGAAATTTTGTAGTGAAGTTGTCTTTGTGTCTTACCATCTCCCCTTCCCCTTGCTGTGTAACATAAAGGCAACCTATCTATCCTTATCTATCTAGACTCTATTCATGAAAAAATGAACTAAAGGAGAACCTAGACTACTACTACTACTGTGTTTGGGGGTGCCTGTTATAATAGATGCGCAGGTTCTTACCTCTCATCTTACCGCTCCCTTGCCACCAACCTATCACTAAAATTCATAAGAAAATTCTATTTTTTCTAACTTACAAAACAACTCCCCAACAATAGCACCAAAATGTTGGGTGTTATATCAACTATATTAATACACCTAATATTTAATTATCAATCGAGGTTGGTAGGATTTTATTTGATGAAAAATATATGTGAAGGTATAGGGGTTCCTAGGGCGTTGTAGAAATATTTTAACAAATGAAAGATCGAAAGATATTTCAAATTGAAAAACTGATTCAAACTCCTAAGAATTTAATTATTAATGTGATTGAACTAAAACAAAACATCAGACTAGGATAACATCAGACTATGTTATTTCAACTAACAAATCAGAATATAACCACTACTTTTTATAACGAAACCTATTAAATAACTTCAAGAGCTAACTATTAAAAGAAAGTACATATTTGGAAATACAATTACAAAAAATAAATAATTTATAAACAAATAACTCCTAACTAAAAAAGATACTATCAACAACTACTTAAAAGGATATGATGCAAAGAAAACTTAAATAAGTGAATGAAAAACTAAGTAAGAGAAACAAGTAGAAAACTTAATAAAGAAAACTGAATAAGAGAAGCAAATAGAAAACTTAATAAAGAAACTGAATTCTATCCTACGAGTCTCTGTTGGTAATCATATAGTAAAAAATGAAACTATCCCTAAAGATAATACTACTAATCCTAAGTTTACATGCAAATGGATAAATTAGTCCAAAAGCATAATTATAAAACAGTAAGAAGAATAAAAAACAAATAAAAGAAACAAAACATACCCTAACTCAAAACATGTTTATAGTGAAAGGATAAAACTTTAATAAATAAAAACAATATAACTTCAAGTCTAAATGATTAATAAAACTGTCATTTAACTATTACAGTAAAATCATATCTAAAAACCAAAGAAACAAAGATTCAAACAGATTCAAAACTCATTAAAAACATTAAAAATGAAACAGTAAGTTGAATAACAGACTGAATGAATGACTGGATAATAGACTAGATGGATGACTGGACAGATAGACTGAATGAAAGATAGAATAGATAGTCCAAATGGTAGTCTGTATACAGAAAACAAATACAGAAAACGGTTGAAAAATACCTAAATGATCTAATTATCAGTTGATTTTGTGCACATGTTTATACAATGCATAAAGGAAATAAATAAACCTATTTAATCGTCATATTTAATAGTGAAATAAACAAATACAAATATATAAAAATAAGAAAATCATTGCATATTAATAAACAAACTAGAATTTAAATTGCATAAACTTATAACAGGAAAGAAATAAACAGAACTTAATCTATTTAAATTGATAAAAACAATCTACTCTATCTTCTTATGAAGAAAATTAAATAATAAGCTATAAATGAAATGACAGAAACAAATAGAAAAAAACTGTGCATGCAATCTAGCTATTTAATTCTAGAAATAAAATGCATTACAAAAAGCAAATGAAATAAACATTTACAATAACTTAATGAAATAAACAAACTAGAAATCAAAACTGAATTAGCTACAAAGGAAAATAAAGAAAACAACAAAAGAAAACCTTTGGTTGATGAGGGGCCCTCTCAGTAATTACAGGTGACTCCTGGCCAGCACTGACATGAACAAAATCATGAACAATAGATTGTAGAACTTCTATAAAAAATATTGAAAAATATTACAGCGTTCTTCTCTCAAAAAACTGACTGTCTAACTAATGAACACTGATTGTCTAACTATTGAACAATATTACAGTGTTGTTTACAGAGATTGAGCAATTCGACCCTTTAGTGGTCGACTGCTCTCAAAATTTAGTCAATCATAAAGGCTTCTAACTAATCAAGTGCCAACGTAGATTCTTTTCCCTTCTTCAGCACGAGTTAGGTTTTCTTCAGCGTGATTGTGGCGTACAGGCTCCTCTTTATCGTGCTAGTGGAATAATGTCAAGCACAAGAAGCATACATGGTCGGTCTTCTAGAATGGAGACTCTCCATCAACCGAATTCATGGACAACAAGCCGTTTGCAGCATTGTTTCAACATTAAATGTTTGAAATCATTTATGGACAGTGCACATCCTGATTAATGAGCTGGAAAACAAGCTACATGATGAGCTGGACAGCGAGCTGCGTGATGAGCTAGACAATGAGTTGGATTGTGAGCTGGATCATGAGCTGGAAAATGAGATGTGTGATGAGATGGACAATGATATGCAGATATGGCTGAATGTGTGTCTACTTTTTGGTTTGTTTAATAGGCTGATAATAAACATGCATGATTTCCACTAATATTTCTATTACGAGCTTGCTCAAAAACTGTAAATCTGCAAACAAATACATAAGTTAATAAATATATCAAATATGCTTTCACATAATATAAATTTGAGTCAATAAATCATAAAAGTGATATTAATAATCAAAGTTGTATAAACATTAAATTTGTTCTTACCTCATGCTACATAACAATATGCATGCCATAAAATATATTAAAGATAATAAAATATGCATTTAAATGTGTTATTTTAATGCAAAAAATGATAACAAAATGAGGCTCAACAGGCATTATGGAGTTAGTGCACATGCTCGATCTGGGTGACAGCATGACGTTTCTGTTGCTGAGCCTGCTGATATTGAGAATGATGTCTTCAAGTCACTTTTCGGGTGAGTCACCATTGACTGGATTTGAAATCTCTGGCCGACTTGTCGAGGTAGAAACATGATTTTCTACCCCTCCTAAATTTGTGTCACCTCCATGCTCAAAGGAACCTTTCTACATGGACACATATTGGAAGGGCAGTTTGTGTCCCCTCCTTACTCAACCTTCTCCGCAGCCCTCCCCTCTCCAAGTAACACTATTATATGAGGGGCTTGGAAGAAGGGTTGTATTGCTTCTGGAAAAGGAAAGCCTCTTTAGTGGCTTGTCATTCTTGTACTCCTCACCTTCCATGTGGTGGGATCTCCCACAAGAAATATGGTGGAGTGTGCCTCCACCCTCCCCACCACCTTTGATAAGTTGACTTCACAAAGAGGGAGGTGCAAGCATTGGACCCTTGATGCTTCAGACCGAACTATCGCTCCCACAGAGTGCATCCTGGGACTATTCTCTTGTGCAGAAGATTTGGAGGCAGTGGTGGTATCAGGGGTTCCTGGAAGAACACTCACAGAATGTGAGTGTCTAGGCAATGCACAACTGGGGGTGTGGCTATCAAAAGAGAGGTGTATCTCTCAAAATTCTTCACATCTACACCCCAATGGCTAGTGCTATCCCTATTATGGAAAACCAAGGCAACAGATGAGTGTGGAAATGAGCTCACCAACCATCAATACACCCAGACAGACAATATTTTTGAACCAAATTGCCATTTCCAATTTCTCGAAATTCTAGGGACTTGTAGCAAAATGAAACTTCGGGTTCTACCTCTGTACTAGCTCATGCCATGTATTACAAAGGATTTGAAAGGTGGTGTTATATATAGGACTAGGATATTGAAATATGCAATGATCAGTCAGCATTCCCACACATTTCGTTGTTGAGTATATTGGTGTTGACATGTGTGAGGGAATGAACTGAGTGATCCTTTACTTGGTGGAGATCTAGTCACGTCGATTTATTTGCTACGGCAAGAAATATTCTTGGGAATAACCCTATATGGTTGACCTTATGCTTCAAAGAATATGGAATAGATGTGCTCATACTCCTTCACTCCTGTGACATAGGAAATAGAATGATCTCCCTTGCCGTGCTTACCCTACTTCATGTGAAGAGTAGACTCACCTGCTCCACCTCATAGATTCCCATGATAATTCCCTATCTTGACATGTCAAACCACATGATGGATATCTTTCTTTGGGTGATATGGCATTGCCATAGGGATGATTTCTCCTGTACGCATGCTACAAATGACATTGGGGGAATCAATTAATCTGTCGGGAAGCAGATCATGCATGAGAGTGTCCCCTCTACTGTCAGATCAACCTAGATGTGACCCTTATGGTCCTGGGCATTTCTAAAATTTTTGATCTGGACACCTTTCACATCCATTTTCCACGTGTCTTTGAAACCAAGCCATTTTAAAATAGCTCTTCATATTAAATTTCTACAATCATCCACATGTACAGCATGATTAAGGGAGATATACCTCAGCCTTCGTTCTACAATCATCTTTCATAGGGACTGTCCAATCATGAAAACCTTAACACTCCACTGATCATTTCTCATCTGATCACCCGTGTAGCTTATAATCATGGAACACTTCTCGTCCATTGATCCTCCTGACCCCTTGCCCTGGATCATAGATCTTCGCAGCCTCTATGGCTTTTCGCAAATTGATATCTCGACATTTCCCATGCTATTTCATATCACGGAATAGGCTATGATAGTAAATTCATTTCCTCCTTTATCGTAGCCATCCGACCTTTCCTCCCTTTACCAGATTTTGTCTTTTGGAAAATCCTCTTTCTTCTCACATGTTTACCCAGCAAAATCACCCCAGTCTATCGATCTGGCCTCGCCTTGATATTGACATTCCAACACCTTTTAACAGACCCCACAAATGTAAAATTTGTATTTTTTTTCGCATCTTCGGCGCACGGAATCATGCTCCGTCGCTGATCTTCTACACTCTCTGTTTCATTTCTGCTGCTGTGTGTTTTGACCATAGAAGGATCTGTCACCATATATCTAGATCCCCTCTTTATCTGATGGTTCTAGCTAATGGAATCGGAAAAATTGATAACCTGAAAGGTGCTTGCATAATTTTTCACTGAACAATATCATTTTTGAATCCCTCAAGCCCATAATTCAAAAATTTAAACATAGTGCTAACAGAAGGTTTGGCGATGGTATACGCACTAAAAACGTTTCTCCATTATCTGTTGGGTGGTCATTTCAAGATGTTTATAGACCACTCTCCTTTGAAATACCTAGTCAATAAGCCTGTGTTGGGGGGGAAGATATGCCGTTGGCTACTTCTCTTTTAGGAATTTTATTTTGAGATAATTATGAAGCTGGGTCACTTGAATGTTGGCCCTAATCATTTTTCCTCAATTGAGACAAGTGAGGAACCAAAAAACGTTGAATATGGAATTCCAGATGTGCAATTGTTCATAGTTGATATGGTTGATCATTATTATGATCAAATAATTCAGTTTTTTGTGATGTGAACCGCACTGGAGGACCTTACCACAAGTCAAAACAAGAAGTTGGTGGTTAAGGCCTCAGATTTCCAGTTGATTGTTGGACAACTCTATAAACTGGGACCAAATGATATTTTATGGAAGTGTTTCCTACCACTTGCATAAGGGAAGATATTGGCAAAGGCACATGCAAGAGTTGGCGGTGGACACTACAGAAGTCGTGATACCACTATGAAGGTTCTTCACATAGGGATTTGGTGGCCCACTCTTCATACCAATGCGACAGACTATTCATGGACTTGCGACATATGTCAAAGAACTGGAAAACCATAAAAGAGGGATGAGATGATTCAGGTACCTTAGATGACATTGCAACCATTTGATAAATGGGATGTGGAATTTATGGGACCAATCAACCCACCTAGGAAGAGAACTGGTGCGCAATACATAATTACAATGATAGACTATTTATCGAGGTGGGTGGAGGCCACACCTGTTGTAGATTGCACCACTACGACAGTAGTAAGGTTTATATTTAACAACATTGTGACTCAGTTCGGATGTCCAAGGATATTGATGAGTGACCAGGGGATTCACTTCATCAATTGCACAATTAGTGCATTGACATAGGAGCTTTGGATACAACATAAGAAGAGTACCTTATATCATCCACGAGCAAATGGGACAATGGAGGCATTCAACAAAGTGTTGGAGAATGCACTTACAAAGGTATTCAACACAAACCGCGATGACTAGGATTTGAAGATTCCATAGTATTGTGGGAATATCACAACACTTGCAAAATATTGATAGGGAATACACCATTCAAATTGGTGTATGGGAAATAGGCAATCATGCTTATGGATTACATTGTTCCAAGTTTGTGCATAGCAATAGCGACATGCATGGATGATGAAGAAGCATTATAAAAACACCTAGAACAGTTGGTGCAACTCAAGGAAGACCGCTTTTTTCAGTTTTTCACTAGCATGTCAACAAGGATCAACAAAAAGATTGGAATGATCGACATATCAAGAACAAATAGTTTTAGCAAGGATACTTGGTGTCGTTGTACAAGAACAAGTTCATGAAGCACCCAGGTAAGTTATAGATACATTGGTTAGGTACACATCTCATTAATTCCACTAATTCACGAGGTGCAGTTCAATTGCAACAGTTAGATGGTGTGATGCTACCAAACATGGTGAATGGTAGTAGGATGAAGCCCTATAAGATGGGCCCAGAACCATGTGATGCTTGAGGAACTATGTAATGAAAAAAAAAGTAGGAATAACGGATAGATAGAACGAGGGTGCACCATGAGGAAGTGGATGCGTAAGTAGGGGAGGCAGTAGCGCAGTTAGGAAGGTCTGTCATGACAACTACAGGGTCGTGACATAGTTAAATCAACAATAAATGTAGATAGTTAAATCAGCCAACTGACGATGCTTGTTGAAGAGACGCGTATCGATGGCAGATTTGACCATTCGATTGACATGATCGATGATAGATCCAAGCAATTAATGCATGATTTGGTCATGATGAGTTAAAGAAGATCGCGTTGATTTGGTCATGATGGGTATGGGATTGACTTAATGCTATAAAAAGGGGCCAGATGCAATCAGAAGACACCATTGTGCAAGATTGAGTAGAGTTGCATAGTTGCAGAGCACAGTCATAATGAGTTGATTGATTTTCTAAGTGATGAGGTTAGTCGAATATTGAGCATTACAGGGCACTAGTGTGGCATGTAGAGTGAACCAATCACAATTGATATTTTGAGTGAAAGGGAATCACCAGTCGGCCTAGTAACCATCGTGAAGGAAGTTGCAAGTATGCTGATAGGGTCATCATTGGTGCCTAAGAATAAGAGGAAGGGTCATAATCCTAGATCCCCAGTGCCAAAGAAAATACAGACTAGAATGTATGCAAGGGCACAAGAGGAGGAATTTGCGCAGATGGTTCCATCGAGATCAAGATTCATGGAATCAAAAGCTTGCACAGGGGTGTCCATTGAGGATATCCCTAGGTGTATAACACCCTTTCAGCCCAGTGTACAACCCATAAATCTCACCAAGAATCATAAGTACCAAGTAAAGATGATGGTGATACCATAAGGGATGGTATGCACCATAGACACTATGCCTATGCTGATGCAGAAGAAGTATGATGACCATGACCTGCTCGCATTAGAGGATGTCACAAAGGAACCATATGTGCCGATGGTATTAGTAGGAGGTGACCCGGTAGAATGAATTCCAAAAGACTAGGCACACGGGTTCAATAGAGCTGGACTATTGGGACTAATTAACTTGCCACATTTTTGGCGGTTAAATGAGGCGAATTCCTATGTAAAGACGATTTTGGCCATTCTTCATGGCATAACATTGTGGCTATGGAAAGATGGACCAGACCCCTTGTAGTATTTTATAGGAAAGGATAATGAAAAGAGGCTTGCAATGAGGTTAAAGAAGAGATACGGGTTGCAGCATGATAGGAGGTATTACTGCATCGACATTATCAATGACCAGGGGATGTGCATCAAAGCCAGGAATTTGGCTAGCAAAGTGGTCAGGAAGAATTTCCCCATTCAATGTAACTTGGGGTATATTGTGTGCAGACATAAATGTGGGGAAGGTGTACAGATGAACTGGTTGCTCTTTTTAATGAACCAGTTGGTGGAGGATGAAGTGGAAGTCCAGGTGGGAGAGCAACTATTTACATACATTTGGTTATTAATCTTGATCATTCTCATGGCTTGGATGGAGCTAGATGACTATCAAGGTATGGAGGTGGAAGTGATAAAATTTTGTAAGGGTGCACGCTGCCAGAATATCTGATGGGTAAGGGAACCTGAAATATTGAAGGACTGTGCTATCCAATTTTGGACCTATTGGAAGCACTACAGGTGGAATCTATTAAAGTTACATGGTTATCCAAGGAAGCTGTGACAAAGTGTCAAATGATTTATCAGTTTTTGATCGGCCCACATGCCATTCACTTGCAAGTGCGATGTGACCCAGAAAAGTAATTGTCTCCAAATCCTTACAATTTGTCTGATGCAGAATTGGAGGCGACTACTAATGATTGGCATGCAGCATGGAGAGAACGGGTTTGTTTGGAAGAAGTATCAACAAGACCCCCAAGACATGCACCTGTTCATCCAGTGCATAAGGATGACTAGCAGAGTCACCATGAGTCCGATGAGGAATCATAGAAGACACCTACGAACTTCGGAGCAAATCATGCATTAGAAGAGTTAAGGACAAAGAGGCACTAGGAACAAGGTGCGACCAGTAGCACAACACCAGGGATGGAAGTAGAGTTGAATCAACTCATTAAGGTGATTATAGATGAAACATATGCAACAGCTGAAGAGATGAAGAAATCGACACAAGAGGGATTTGTTGAGGTTAGAACATGACATGATTCTCTAGTTGATGTAGTTTTGAATAAAGCACCATAGGGAGCGACAGTGACTGTGCTGGACTTTGGCTTAATCAAAACTAGGACGTGGGTTAGGAATGTTAAAATTCCATTGACTAGGATTGATACCATCAATGAGGATCCAAATTATTCCCTACAACAATTACAATACTTTTCTATCGACATCAATTCACTATCCACATAGACGTTCATGAATATGCAAAGAGTCACCAATTAGGAGTTGGAAGACAGAGAAACAGAACATCAGCGGTCAGTTTCTATGATCGCAAGAGGAAGATAAAGAAGCATGAAGAGAGATAGAAGCACTAAAGTAGACACAAGAGGAGTTGAGGGAGAAGAGTGCCACAAATATCATAGAGATAAAAAATGAGTAAGATTGACTAGTAGTCAAGAAGGCACAACTCTAGGATAGCAGAGTGTAGTTGGAAGAGGAAGTTTTGGATGCATGTCAGCATGTACTCGAGAGCAGTGTAGAAAATGCAATAGAAAGAGAAAAACTGCTTGGAGTGTTCATCGCATAGTTGCAGCAATATAATGTAGATTCGAATGCTCTGGTACATCTAGACACACCACTTGAACAAGTCACTGAAAGGAAAAGCATCATGGAGGATCTGGAGACACAACTAGGAGAGATGGAGCAAGAAGTGAAGAAGGTCACTCAAGCGACTATGCAATTTTGGGGAAGCATAGTCCAAGGTGAACAATTGCAGCAATTGAACAAGTAGTTTTAGGAGGTAGAGGAGCATCTGGATGAACTAAATATGACACTAAGAGTAATGCCACCAGTTGTATATATCACACGATCTGCAGAGCTGGAAGAGTTGCAATAGCGTATCAGGAAGGCAAGGGAAAGACAAGAGAAGCGCAGTGAGAAGTTAGATGATTTCAAAGACATTAGAGCTCAACTTTCCAATAAGGAAGTATTGGTGATGCAGGCCAGGTAGGAAGGAAAGAATGAGGTAATTGATAAGATGGTTAAACATCCACTAAAGCATGACTTGACATGGAGCCAAGAGATCATTGAAAAGGTGGAAGAGGAAGTCAAAGAGATCATCTAACAGTATGATGACTTCAAGGTAAAGATGAATGAGTACTCTGTGTCTAGCTGACATTGATCAAGGGCGAGCCACAGGATTGTGTTGGGGGCTTATTGGTAGGGGTTTTGGGATAAGTTAGTTGTGAAGCATCACAGATGCTGTGCAAGCTCAAAGATACCGTGCAAGTCTGATTTGCATTATTTTATTTTATTTTGGTTATTTCGGACCACATTATGCGGATTATGGTCATGTTTTGTAGAATTTGTTAAGAGTTAGTTAGAAAATTAGTTAAGTGGACCTCGATTGTAAAGGTGCAAGCCTATAAGTAGATGTATAATTACAAGTGTTAAAGACGATCACTGATATAATTTTTGAGAGAGCTTGATCACCTTGGATGATCTTGAGAGATGATTTTTTGCATGTTATGTAAGATCTGCACATGAATTGAGAATTGTTGATCTGTGTATTGAAAAACTGTTTGGAGAATCTATGGTTTTGTGTGAAGGTTAATATAACACGATGCAATTTGAGAATAACTCTTGTGTCATTTTTTGTTTTCCTGTTTTATTGTCTTTTGCGACTCAATTATGAATGAAATGTGTATTTACGACATGGATGTTTAATGATGTGATGTTTCCATGCTTTGAATGATTTTATTTTGTTAGATGAGTTCACACATCAATGCCTTATTATAGTTCTGGTAGAATAATGTGATCTATTGAATAATGATGGGGTTTTGTTAAAGCATAAGTTGAATGATCAGATTTGTTAATATTGCGCTAAGTTGATAAGTAGATGCACATGGTCCTCTTGTTAGAATAATCAACCCATAGTATTTACCCACTTAGACATTATTTCATTTATTTTGTCTTATTTGCCTAGTCCATGAGTCCCACCATGTGCAAGTAGCTAATTGCCTATCCATAGAGGTCAAACTTGCCATTATTGACTCATGGAGCACTTTGGAAAGTCCTGGGAATCAAATCTAATTTATTCCTGGCCTCCTAGGAACCCTTCTGCTTTTTCTGCTTTGTTGACTGCTTTTCCAGCTTTTAAAGCACATAAGGAAAGCTAGACTAGGTGAGGTGAACCTGTTTTATTCCCCTTTCATCCTCCACTCTTTCCTCCATGAAAAAGCATGTATGAGATTCCATTTGACCACTCTTTAGCTTGCCCATGCACCATTGATAATTCGTGGGGTCCTTGATAGATTTGGGATCAGCTTTTTACACCTATGGGGGATTTGCCTATTTTGGGTAAGCCTGCTTTATGCTAGATTTGGATGCTTCCTTATGCATTCGATTTGCTCATGTATTCTATATATTCAGCAGCCTATGTTATTACAGGGTTGGCTATTGTACACTTAGTTAATATAATTTTGTGTTACAGCTCCATATTCAGTCTCCATTGTTGATAATTTTGCATGATCAATTGTTAATTGCTGTGAGTGAAATTAATCTACTGCAGGCCTGAATTTCTACACCTCTGCCATTCCATGGAAACTTAGTTCCATTAGCTCTCCCTCAAACATCTCAAGTGATACTTCATCCACTCTATGGGTGTTTCTAGATAGGGTAAAACCTATATGGGATGGTGCTTGGGGAGATCATGGTGGTTTGGGTGTCGACGGAGAGGGAACCCCTATCGACTGAGTTTGTGTCAACATGTGTTGGTACAACTATCTGTTAGATATTTATGAGCATTTATAGTATATTACTCTGAAATCTATATTTTCTTCATGGTTGAGGATAGAATATATTAGTTTTATATTTATATTAGACATGTATTTAGCTTAGGAACCTGTGTATCATTCTTTACGAAAAATGATATAAATGGTGGATTGGGCCATAACCAATAAAAGATTTAAAGAACTTAATATATGATAGCCAAAACCATGAACCAAATGTATTCCCCAAACCAAATGATTTTTGATCGAATTGGGATCATTCACTGGGGATAATCCCTACTACTTGGTACCTGGGATTTTTCCAGGCATCAACACCAGGTTGAATATAGAAGCCTACAAAGGACAAGAACCTCATAGATCGGTTCCAGAGAAAACTTGCAAACAAGTTTGAGATGTAGGATATTGATATATTGTGACCTTAATTTTTAACAGGTTACATAATTTAATTTCCCTTTTTAATATTTTTTATTAAATGACCAATTTTTCACTTTTTCCCCAATTTTGAACCTTGACTAGTTTTGATTTCTAGGTCTCCAAAATAGTCGAAATGCTCCCAAATATTTTGAGAAGGTGTATGAATGATATTATGAATTGAATATTATTTTCATATATCATTTTTAACCCTCCAATAACTTCTACAAACTATTTTTATATTCTGATCAAAGTAGGAGTCTTTACTAGCGAATTGGGGTTCCAATCCCCCCTGGGTAAATCCTAGAATTGGCTTCTCAAATGCTCCAAAAATCACTCAAATTTATGAAACGAAGTAGGTTACATGTAAAAAACATAAATATGAACTCATATGCATCACCATTTAACTTTTAATTTCTTCTATAATTCCCTTAAATGAGATGCAAAAAGACTAGTTTCAACCTTGAGGGAAATGATAAGAAAACTTCTCCAAATGCTATGAAACTCAACAAAATAACTCCAAATTATTATGTACTGAAAATTAAACTAATATAATCCATAAATAAAATTCCATTCATCCATAAACCATCAGTATTCCACTTATCCATTTGAATCTATCACACTATATTGGTTCACAACAAGGTAGCAAGGAAATAACATTGTTTCTTGATTGTTTAACATTTATACATGAAATATTTTGGGTATTTCAACCTGAGAGTATTCTGAAATTTAAAAAAATAAATAAAAATACATTCATCCCTAAATCATCATTATTTTACTTATCCATTCGAATCCATAAACATCAAATTGATTCACAACAAGATAGTGTAGAAATGGCACTATTTCTTCATTGATTAACATTTTTACATGAAATTTTTCAGTATTTAGACCTGAGAGTCTTATGAAATTTAAATACATAGAATTTAAATCATAACATAAAATAATTGGGCATTAAATTCTCTCCCAAATAAATGAATAGCTCACCCAAAGCGCAATCCCTCCATGAGCAAGAATATGCCATAAAAAATGGAAATGGTTGAGAGAAAGTACTGCAATGGAAGGAACCATGAGCTTCCCTGTTTCTTACACCTGAAAATAAAAATCAATTAAATCTACATTAAATACCTGATTTTCCTCTCAAATCACCAATTTTTATGGGAATATTTCACCCTCGAAATTGGCTAAGGCAAGAAAACTAGTCATCCATAAGCTCTCACAATTCACATATGACAATTTCTCAAATGAGAAAAATATATTCTCTTGGTTTATTCCTATATTTTATAAACATATTTAGCCTTATAAGTTTACCAATCCATCCACAAACTCAATCCATTTCGAATTTGGGTGTGGGATCAACATTTACCATGTGTCCTCCCTTTCCTAGCCTTCCATCTTCCCTCAATTTGAGTAGGAACCCATTGAGCTTCCCCAACCCACATGGGTGCCCTCTTGGATGCTCTATTTTTAAATGACATGTAATATATGTCATATTTCATCCTTCATATATGATTTTTTTCATAGGTTTCATAGCATCTTCATCATTGTTGTCATAGAGCTAGGGAATCTAGTCCAAGTGTCTCACTAGCTCCAAAATGACTCTTGCTCTCCCATGTAAGTTACATTTCCTTAAAAATTAGAATTATGATGTATATGGAAAATTTTATTATCATTATAAATCATCCAATAACATTTATTCTTCCCATGGATCCTAAATAGCAAGAGGAGGATGCCATGTGGCACATAAATTCTAGCTTGTGTGGGCCCCATAGTCTCCATGTGTCTCCATCCTCCATTGCCAGTTCAATTTTCTCTTGTATTTATTTATTTATATCCTTTATTAAATATTTATTCCATTCTTATAATGTTCAAACATCATTTATTTTCCCCCTTATTCCAAATCCCAAAGCTTCCACCCCCAACCTAGGAAACTAGTAATTTTCCTTGGCAATTATTTGACCCTTAGCATCAATTTGGAAAACTCTAATGAATATGGAAAATGTGATTAGGCCATTTTAAAACAATGAAAAATTTCACACATGACGAATCCTCCCTTCCCAATATATCGTGTCCTTAAGCAAGTTTAAACATGGGTGTTGAAGAACCTACTTTTTGTATGATTCTTTGAAGTTGCCACTAAGTTTCCCAACTTTGAGTCTTTGAGATTACATGAAGATTTGATATAGGAACCACCATGATTTATACTACACTAATCTGATTAAAATCACTTTATTAAGTGGGGAATCCATCTCCCCTACTGCTTTTTTCCCAAAAAAATTTGAATTGAATGGGACTAAAAAATATCCCATGGCCCCATTACTTGTATCGCACTCCAACAATTAAGAGTGCTCTCCAACCCATACCATTAGGAAATAGAACTTGATGATCCCATTTTCTTGTATGAATTATCTCAAACATCATTATTACATAATATATATCATCAAAGTACATAACAACATAATAAAAATGTACATCAAGGAGGTGCCTCATCAAAAAATCATGAAAGTTCTTATACCTCCAAGTAAGTAGACCACCATTTTCCAAGTGCATAAAAGATTCAAGTGACCAATCAAATATGATCCAATGAAATAGGTGAGGATTCCATGTCCCATAATTTTTCTCCAAATATATATAATGTGCATCAATATAATCAGCCATGTTTTCTTTAATCCAAGGAGTGAATTAAGAACCTTCACTAAAATCTAAACCAAATAATGAACAAAACAAATAAGGATACTTCAAATGACTCAAATAAGTCTCACCCATACATCCATGAATTAGAGAATCATAAATATATACCAAAGTATGTGGCTGGAAAGAAAAATGTTCTCCAGTCATAAATATATTCACCCCAGTGTTGGATGAATTTCCTCCAACATCAAATGAATCAAGTCTTGAGAAAGAGAAACCATGAGTCTTCAAGTGACTCAAATGCATATCATAGCTGCATCCATTTATGTGTGCATCATCATAAAGTAACATGGGATGCTGCTGAAAATTTGAATAAGAATGTTCTCCAGCCATGTCATCATAAAAATTAAATCTAGGAGTTCCATACTCCTCATGTGGCACCATGAAAAAGAACCCTTTCACCCATACTTCATTGAGACTAATGCTGAAAAACATGGAATTGTAGGATGTATGAGAATGAACTAACTCACCCAAATGATCAAAAAGTGCAGAAGTTTCATCATGGGAAGGATCCATATGGGCAGTATCATGCATCTCCTTCAAAAGTTTGAAACCTTTGTCATATATTGGTTCCAATGTGGAGGAATCATGCTCTTCTTTAAAAATTGCATAACCTTCATCAAGAGACAATTCAAGTTCCTCCTCCACCACATAAAGTGTTTGGATATATTAAAGATCATATTCGAACACATCAAGCACATTCAAATTTCCATATTTATCATGATCCACCATGTCCTGAGAATCCTCCAAACAATCTACCATTTGACAATATTAAACATATGAGGAAAAACAAGTATCTTGCAACTTTTCAAGAAGTTGCTCATTTTGAATTTTGAGCTTATGACTATCCTCATTATTATTCAAGTATGCATCATGTAACAATTCATTAAGCTCAAAATAATGGTTTCTATAAAAAAGAAAAGACATGAAATTACCTTTGATGTGACACATTTCTCTTTGAATCTTCTCCATGTCTTCAAGGAAGGATGTTTCCTCCAATGAATTAGCTCTCCAACAAGAATTTGAAACTAATTCTTGAGTGTCATGGAGTATGCTAAGCGAATATTGGATATATTTTCCATTCATATCTAAGGACCCTACAAGAAAATGAGGCTCTTGTAAATGAACCTCCTCATCTTCTTCCTTATTTATTAGACCAACTTCATGAAGCTCAAGTGGTGATGGGGAAGTTGATTTTGTTTCTTATTAAACTGATACAAGGTATTCATTTTCATGTTTAATGGAAGTTTGGCTTTCAGAAACACTTTCAAGAGTGATCTTTATGTCACCAACCTAGAGGTGTGAGCACCCATCAATAGTACTCCTTCATAGTTCAAGTATCCATCATTAGATTCTCTTTGCTTCATTTCCAAGGTAGGATGTGTCTCGAAATGATTTTCAATATTTTCAATAGAAACTTCTTCATACTCATGTGATGTCTCTTCTTCTTTTTCAGAGCCACTTGGGAGTGACTTTTGATCCTCATAATGTAATTTCTTTTTTGTTTCACCACCCACAGAACTTTGGATCCTTGGTTTCATCCATAATTGGGCATTGCTGATTATTCCTTAATGAATTCAAATTTGAATTATTTTTCCTAAATTCATTCAAACAATCATAAAATTATTCAAAATTAATGGTATTATGTGTCTCTCCATGATGGAAATTTCTACTACCCCCTTCTTCCAGCTTACCCCTAAGTTGGCTAGTCATCAATTAAAATCCTTTCATAAGATGTTGGGTAATGTTATTGGTTATGTCATAAAATATAGGTTTCATGATTTTCATATGCTCCTCACCATCATATGAGGTTCCCTTTTCATCCCTAGTCATATTTTCCTAAAAGAAAATGCCTTCTTCTCCTACTTTTTTTCCCTCTTCAACAAAAGAACTTTTGGTTTCAATATATAATGGTGGTTCCTTACTTATTATACTAATAAATATAAGACCACATAATGTTCCAATATCATGATCTTATACCACTGCAATGTCTCTTTTTAATATTTTTTATTAAATGACCAATTTTTCACTTTTTCCCCAATTTCGAACCTTGACTAGTTTTGATGTCTAGGTCTCCAAATTGGCCCAAATACTCTCCAAATAGGGCCAAATACTCTGAAATATTATGAGAATGTGTATGAATGATATTAAGACTTGAATATTATTTTCATAGATGATTTATAAACCTCCAATCGCTTCTGAAAACTAGTTTTATAGTCTGATCAAAGTAGGTGTCTTTACTAGCAAATTGGGGTTCCAATTCCCCTTGGGTAAATGCTGGTAATGGATTCTCAAATGCTCCGAAACCCAATATAATTTATGAATGGAAGTAGGTTAAATGTAAAGGACATAAATATTAACTCATATTAATCATCATTAAAATTTAAATGTCTTCTATAACTCCCTTAAATCATATGCAAAAATATTAGTTTCAACCTTGGGGGAAATGATAGGAAAACTTCTCCAAATGCTATGAAACTCAAAAAAATAACTCCAAATTATTATGAACTGAAAATTAAACTAATATAATCCATAAATAATAGTCCATTAATCCAAAAACCATCAGTATTTTACTTATCGATTCGAATCTATTACATTATATTGGTTCACAACAAGGTAGTGGGGAAATGGCATTGTTTCTTCATTGTTTAACATTTATACATGAAATATTTTGGGTATTTATACATGAGAGTATTAATAAATTTAAAATAATAAATAATAGTCAATTAATCCATAAAACATCAGTATTTTACTTATCCATTTGAATTCATCAACATCAAATTGATTCACAACAAGATAGTGGGGACATGACACTATTTCTTCATTGATTAACATTTTTACATGAAATATTTAAGTATTTAGACCTGAGAATATTCTGAAATTTAAAAACAGATAATTTAAATCATAACATAAAATAATGGGGCATTCGAAGCTCCCCCAAATAAATCAATAGCTCACCCAAAGCACAATCCCTCCATGAGCCAGAATATGCCATAAAACCTGGAAATGGTTGAGAGAAAGTGCTGCAATAGAAGGAACCAAAATATGACATGTATATTACACCTGCAAATAAAACTCCATTAAATCTCCATGAAATACCTAAGTTTCCTCTCCAAACACAAACTTGGATGGGAATCTTTTACCCTCGAAATTGGCTAAGGAAAGAAAACTAGTCATCCACTAGTTCTCGCAATTCACAGTTGAGAAAAAGATATTCTCTTGGTTTATTCATATATTTTATAAAAAATTTCCTTATAATATTACCAATCCATATACAAACTCAAGCGAATTTGAATTTGGGTGTGGGATCAAGATTTGCCAGGTGTCCTCCCTTTCCTAGCCATCTTCCCCCAATTTGAGTAGGAACCCATTGAGATTCCCCAACTCACATGAGAACCATATTGGATGATATATTTCAACCTAAAATGTTAGATATGTGATATTTCATCCTTCATATCTTATTTTTTTCATAGGTGTCATATTGTCTTCATCATTGTTGTCATAGAGCTAGGGAATCTAGTCCAAGTGTGTCACTATCTCCTAAAGAACTCTTCCTCTCCCATGTAAGTTACATTTCCTTCAAAAATAGACCTATGATGTATAATTACAAGTTTATTATCCTTATAAATAATCAAATAACATTTATTCCTCCCATGGATTCAAAATTGCAAGAGGAGGATTCCATGTGGCACATAAATTCTAGCTTGTGTGGGCCCTTAGTCTCCACGTGTCTCGACGCTCCATTGCCACTTCAATTTTATATTCTATTTATTTATTTAGATAATTTATTAAATATTTATTCCATTCTAATGTTCAAACATCATTCATTTTCCCCCCTTATTTCAAATCCCAAAGCTTCCACCCCCAACCTAGGAAACTAGTAATTTTCCTCCTTGGCAATTATTTGACCCTTAGCATCAATTTGACAAACTCTAATGAATATGGAAATTGTGAACCAATGAAAAATTGGGAAATTACACATAAATGGATACAAATAATATTAGTAGCATAGGAGGCTACATGTCACTCCAATGTACCGATGTAGAGAATACAAGATGTAGAGGGAGGATGGTGCTCCACCTCACAGGGAGTGACTACGATAGATCTCAAAGTTTGAGAATCTTAAAATGATTCTTGGGATTATAGGAATGATGAAATCCAGAGGGTATTTTCCTTATCCAATTAAAATATGTAGAGAAAATGGTGTGGTACCTAAAGGGTACTGCAGAGATATAATGACTTTGATTGGGTTGGAGGTAAAGATCACTCCAACATATTGCAGAAAGAAAATCAGTGTTTTTCTGAGTGCAACCAAGGATGAATATGTTGTAGCTGAAAAGAAAGAAAGGGAAGAGTCCTCAAGTGATGAGGAATATGATCCAAAAGAGATATACCAATGAAGATGAATATTATACTCTTATCCATTCATTAGTGGAAAATGAGAGATTAGTGACCAAGAGACCAAAAATTTTGGTCACCACAGTCTCCTGAAAGGGACAAATGAACAAAATTGATAATTCTAATTGGGATGACTAAAAATGACCAAGATAAATGACCACTTTTGGTCACGGGATAGAAACCAACTAAAAACGACCAAGATAAATAACAAAATTTGATCATGAGGTATGTAGAATACAAATGACCATATAACAATTGGTCATTTATTTGGTCATTTTTAATTGTGTCATTTCGACAATGGTCAAAAATAAAAATTTGACTATGAATTTGTACATTTTACTGAATTCTAACACTGCAGATGGATTCAGAGACCCCTTAAGGGGGTCTCTGAATCCATCTTCATTGTTAGAATCTAGTAAAATGTAGATCGCCCCATGTGTCACAACTCATCTAGAAACACCAAATCAGCTATCATCATGATGTTCTAACACATGTCCTAGGACTTCTAGACCAGATTATCATCATGGAGTTGGATTCCTTCTCTTAGAGTGTGATTCCACATAAATATTATTAACTCATTTGAGTTTATCCCAATGTTCTACTAATTCAATATGGGTTTTGAAAACTATACTCCTATAAACAATGTTAATATAGGCATGACATAAATTCCCTGTAACATAAATTTATAGGTTTCTAGCACCAAATTTTTGGATTTGTTGAAAGGGGGATTAATTATTCCTTCTCATTTTCCTCTTGCTTTCTGATTTTCCCTTTCTCGATTCAAAGCAAACATAGAAGATGAATATAGGAACTATCTCTCCTCGTTCATGGTTTGGGATCACACAACTTGATAGAATGAGATAACAAAATTAGTGCATTTGAAAAACACTTTGATCTCCTCATCATGGACCTCATATTCTATGAGACTCCACAACTACAAGCTTTGAGCATAATGAGATTTTCCAAGAGGAGTGTCCCAATAGTATGCTCCAATGTCCTGGACTGAAGAGCGTGATCGTGATCGGGCATATCTACGGTGGCTTCATTGCCTGGTATTTTACTTGATAGGGATTTTTATCATTTGGGTTTGAATAGTAGACATGGAAAGGGATTTTACTAAATCCTAATTAAAAAACCTACATCCTATTTAAAAAATAACATAACATTTAGCATTAATATGAATATATATTACAATAGATACCTATTATTATATACTACTAATTATCATTATAATATAATTATTTAACTATATCTATTTATATAGTATGAATTATTTATCATATTAATTCATATATTCCTTTACTAAATATAATTAAAATCATTTAAAAAAACTCTTTCAACATTTTAATCAAGAAATCCAAAAATTGACCAATTAAATTTAATAAAAATTAAGAAAAGAAAATTATACCAAAATAACTATATTAATTTGCAATATTTTATTAAAAATGAATGGTGAAGTTTTTATGAAAAGCTTCTTCGTGAGGGTTTGAAACCCTTGAAAGAAAACATATAATAGTTCGTGAGGGTTCCAAACCCTTCAAAGAAAAAATATACTCGGCATCTACCTATGCATTTCAGAAATCCAACATCTTGGTGGGAGACACTGTGCAATTATGAACTCTGGAATCTCATAAATTAGTGGACATATCATGTTATTCAACAAAACCGGAAAGTATGGGTAGCAATTTTGGCCTAGATGATGTGCTGTGTGGCATGTATCGCTGCAAGATTCCTCTATCTATCACTGGATAGGGATGATGTAATAACCATATTGAATATGAGCAAAGAGAAAAAACTAGTAGTGGGTAAACCAATGTTTTATCCCGCAACAATGTTGAACTCGTATCGAGATTGGACGGTGCACAAGCCTCCTCCTGCAAACTTCTCTATTTACTTCTTCCAAGAACCTTTTATAAAGAACAAAATCATCAGGTACATCCAGACCTCAGGTTGCAAGGTTTTTCTCCTCGTGAATTTTAGGATTTGTTTTTCTACGCTTTTTCCAAGCTTCAGTACTGCATCCACTCCATTGTGCATGTACAGAATGGTAGATTTCATCAGGATAAAAATGACACACATATATAGATCTAAAATTTATTTGAAATATTCCCATGACATCCAGAAAATCCCATATTTTTCTAGAGGAGTGTACTTCAATTTGTGCTTTATCTTGTCTATCCATTTAGGTGAAGAGTCTGACCATGAACCATTCCCCTCAACTTCATTTTCCCCATGGTTCCTTATCTACACAAGATTATGACCGTTTGCCTCACGTTTTTGCAATAGTGATTAGGAATTTCCTTGGACAATGCCACTAGAAGAAACATGAAAATCATAGCCTGACAGAATCCTTGCTCCAAGAAGAAACCATTCTTGCTTAAAATGCAACAACTAAGACCACAAACTTCCACTGGAAATATCAAATTATGCTTGAACTCTTCTCATATCTATTTCTTCACCTGCACCCCTAGTGAGGTCTATAAGAGAATCTTGAAAAATCCCACCTTATAGTGCTTCATAAGAACCATGTAGCTTTGCATAAGCATTTCCAAAATTGAGACCCAAAACTCATTACCCTTCTTACTAGTGGTTGTTATACAAAAATCCTGTCACCATCATGTGATAAGACATTTGACATTCCTACTTGCCCTGAATCCCAACTTTTGGAGTGGAAACCCATACTAAATGTCAATGTTTCATAAAAATTCCCATCACCATGCTTACCTTGTTATATAGGAGTGGTACCTTGTTCGCATCGCCTATCCCCTGTTGCCCACAAGCGGTGCCACTGCTTATGGCCCTTGGTCCATAAGCAGTTATTACCAGAACCACTCTTTTGTTGAAGGAGAAATGCGGTACCCTAGGTAAAAAGGGAAAAAGAGAAGTTTCTCGAGGATTCTAGATGATAAGCCTCATGTACTCCCTTATCCCTACTGGTGTGGGTAAGTTGAGCTTTAGATCCCTCATCCTAGGATCTTAGAGGCCACCTAACCCACTAATATCTCAACCATCCCTATCCATCTAGCCTTATAAATACAAGATTATGGCCATGGTTGATGGGGAGAACTTTTAAGGTATTGTTATGATGTTGGATTGATCACTTGGTCCATATCATTGGAGAGCACAGACAGAGCTAGAGTCGTAGCTTACGAGGATGAGAATGCTTGGTTTCATGGAGATGCATGTCACACTAATGCTTGGTTGTAAACTTCTTCATATTTCTTTAATGCAAGTTGATTTCTGTCCCACATATATTTTTGTTGTTTGATTTCACATGTATGTTGTTAGATTCCTTAGTCACTAACATAGATTAGTAGATTATATTCTGGTGGTTTTGATATGTTTGCGTGTTGAAGCTTATTGCAGGTACACAGGGTAATGATCGAAGCATTACATTCCAGGTATCTACGACATCTAGGGAGAGTCTTCAACCTCTGTCCTCTATTTTTTATGGATGTGAACCATTCAGACCAGTGGAACACCTTGCTGTTCATAGGAGGTGAAATATTCTAGCTAACAAATCTGGTGACTCCGCTGGGGACTAGTTATATCAGTTGTTCTGATATTCCTAAGAATGCAACTCTTGTCTGAATGTAGGCTCCTTCTTCAACTCTCTTCAGTCAGATCTACTTTCTGAATTGCTTCATTTGGGTTGGAAACTTCTAGATCTGTTTAGATATGAGTCATTTCGGTCTTTTATGCTCTATTTCCATACTCAATTCAGCAGTATTTTCCTTGATCTAGTCTTTTTCTGACTTGATCCATCGTTCTTCTTGTGTTTTGGTCATCTACAGGGAACCGTGCCTATGTCGTGTACAAGAAGCGGTGCCACTACCTGAGCAAAGTGGGTAGTGCACAGTGCCACCGCCTGTAACTTGTTGGCGAGAAGCGGTGTTGCATTGGAAATGCTCTGTCAACACCTGCGAAGTGCAGTGCCAGGTAGGCATCATTCCAAATCCTTTTTTCCTCATTTTTCTTTGAAAAAATTTGGATTTTGTTGCTTTCAGTTCTGCTTATCAGACTTGTGTTACTGAATCTGATGCTTATGGTCTGATAATTTTAGGGTTTAATATTGATTTGAGTGGAATTTCAAAAGTTTGATTAGGTCTTTTGATTGTTCATCTGCTTCTATGCTTGTTGGTTGTGTTTGAGAAAGGGTTTCTTGTTTTCTAAAAATCTCAGGGTGTTATTAAAATCTCTTTTTGTTTTTGTTGCATAGACTAAAAGAAGAACACTAGATTAGTGTCTAGGTTTCATTTCTTATTTGCATAGTAAACTTCTTTTTCCTTCCTTTAGAAAATAATTTTTTTGACTAAGACTAGGATATTATCATTGAGCGTTGGACTTTGGTTTTCTGATTGGCTTTACAAGATTTCTGGACCTTCATGATCTTTCCTCTCTCATACATTTAGAACTATCTCGATCAAAATAAAAATAAAAAATGGTAGTTTTAAGTTAGATTTGCTTATGTTTTGAGAAAATTGAAAAAATAGAGTGCATTTGCATATAGGTGTGCTTCTTGTTTTTATTTTAGGAAAAGAGATTCTTCCCCTTCTCATTTGCTTTCAGAAAGGAGAAATTAGTTTGGAAAAGTGATTTCTTGTCTTTGATTTTGATGTTCATGACTATTGTGTGGAAGTTATTTTGGTTTTGAAACAAAAGGAAAACACTCTCTTTCCCTCCCGTAAGTAGGCATACTAAACAGTAAAGTGAACATTTTACACTAGCATATTGCATGGTTTTACTTTTCTGTCAAAAAATCATGCATTCACCTAACCGTACAAGTTAAAATTAACGGTAGTTGTATGTTAAAATTTGCACAGTAACTTGAGTGATAGGTTAGAGACGTGTTCGGGCGTCATTAAGCATAGGAGCTGTCATTATTCGTTAGCATTACATTCTGGGACTTGTGCACTTCTTCCACATACCATCGGTATATCGAACGGCCTTTCACGTATTGTTGAGGTATATAGAAAGGTACTTCATGTACTTGATTATATATTGGAAGGCCCCTTGTGTACGGTTATGCATTAGACAACACTACTACCGATTTGAGCTCCCACGTACCTTGAGTATATCGGGAGACCCCACAAGGGTACCTTATTTATCTGAGAAAAGCCATTTGGTTGTCTTGTTTGGAGACATACACCGAAAATAGCATTCGGGGAGATTACTACGCACATACCCTTGAGGTATATCACGAGTGGTGCCTTCTTGACAATCCTAGTGAGAGACCTAACTTTTGAACTCCTCCTATCATTTTAAGTGTGCTTGTTTTAACCTATAGCTTGTGTAGGGAATTTGTTTTTGGTGTGTTTTCTAGATTTTCAGACCCTAGGTTAGTTCAAAACTGTACAAACGGGCTGAGTCAAGACAGTCTAGAAGAGTACGAGGCTTGCCACCTGATTTTATTCTTGGTTCAAAAGAAAATCCCATGGAAGCTATCGACCAAGGAGTTGCTACGACCTCCCAAGTGGGAGAAAATATGGTTGCGGAAAGTGGAGTACCATATTCTTCACACTTTCCTCCCTTGGTCCAACAAACTTCTCGGGGAAATACATCATTCCATTCTCCCATGAAAGGTCATGTTGATGATACAACCCGTTCATATTTTGGTCCCAATGCTCCATTTTGGGAGACACCTATAGGATAGGCCATTACCTCATTTAGCACTCGTGTAAAGTCTTCTAAAGATGAAGAAGAATGCAGGAAATACCATCCTACCATTCTTTGTGCACAGGAGATTGACAACCATATCAATGACATATTAGGCTCGACACTAGCATGTTCCACATCTCTTGCTGTGGGATATCGTTCACTGGCCGATTCTATGAGACCCATTGAACCAATTATAGATTATCCAATAACAACCCATAACCCAGGTTATATTACCACCCCTATCACCTCTCATGTTATGTCTATGCCTAATCTTCCCAGGTCTTCTGCACCTGAGATTAAACCTTCAATTCTTGTTTTGTCTACACCTTCTAGTGCCAAGGGGAAACCCCTGACAAGACCTACGTTATCTGACACCAAAATTTTTTCCTAGTCAACGACAGACCTCTAACATCGAACCATCTATATTTTATGTCCCTCCCACCCATACTAATGTGGTCAATCCCCCATCTAGTTTAGGTCAACCCTCCAGGGCTCAACCTGTAACCATTCAATCTTCTGGAGGTTATGGTTATCAAATACTTGTAGGTAATCATTCACCCAATCCTACAGGAATTCCTTATGATGGAATTCCATACCCTGGTAATGCTTTTATGCCATGGGGGAAACACAACTAGTCTTACATGCCAGCTATGGGGGGGATACCTATACATACTACGGGAGGTGGTGGAGGACTGCCTTATGGATTTCCTCCCCCTAGTTGGCCTAATGGCCCCAAAGGATCTGGTAACTTTCCTCCTTATGGTCCTGGTGGCCCTAGTGGTCCTGAGGGACCTGGTGTCTTTCCTCCTTCTAGCCCTCCTCCTAGTGGTTCCAGAAACTATGGAGTTTTACCTCCCCCTAGTAGCCCTGGTGGTCCTAGTGGTCTTGGTGGTCCCAGTGGCCCTATTGGTCCTTCTCCTGGAGGCCCTAGTGGTCCTAGAAGTCCTAATCCTAGAAATCAACCCCCTGTGGGCAGATATTCTGGTAGTTCTTCATCACAACAACCTGTTTATCATTCTACTTATGGTACTAATGGTAATTATATGCCATATCAATATTACCAGTATGTGCAGCCCAACCAACAGTTACCTTTCCTAGCAACTTTAGACTTACATGATTTGTCCAAGTTGATTAATGACCCCATTCGACACAATCCCCCATGGCCACCCATTTTGGTAAAGTTACAACCGGATATTCTGAAATCCGATGGGAAGTAGGGAGACAATCCGAAGAACGATGTTATGACATTCCATTTATGGTGTTCTTCCAACTCCCTTATGGATGACTCCATTCGATTACGACTCTTTCAGGGAACTTTGACCGGTACGACCGCGAAGTGGTACATTGAAATCCCAAAACATTTGTTTGTGGATTTTGGCTCATTGGCTACCATGTTTCTTACACACTTTCAGCTCCCTATTCGTTATGAAATGGGTACTGATCTTTTATCCTCTATGTGATAGAGCACCTCCACCCACATATCTGATCATATTCATGAGTGGAGAAAACTTATTAAGGCCCCAATTCTAGATCCGTTATTAGCTGATTGGTTTACCAAATCCTTGTTTCCTCCTATTTCCCAAGATGTAGCTATGGGCGGTGCCATCACCTAAGAGCAGTCTATTAGTCGGGATCAGTACCTAGAATTGGTTTATTCCCAGTTAGGAACTCTTTATGACCTGATTCCTCAAGCTCCTCACCCTAGCACCAATCCTACCAAGCCACCAGGAGAAGTACCTGTTGATGGGATTGTTGGTTCACTCCAATCCTTGTCCATAGCGAAACCTACCAAGCAAACCCAAAATATCCCCCCTACTCCTTCGACTCTTAAGGTTTTTGCTGAGGTCAATTCTATTCAAAGTAATCCAACCTCGAGTAATAAAAAGAAAGGTAGAAATCGAAAAAAAAAACCTAGAAACCAGCTGAAGACTCCATGACCAACCAATGGTGATAACGACAAAGGGAAAAGAAAATCAAAATATCCCTGTCTGCTCAACAGTGGTGACCATTTTTCAAAGGAGTATCCTCATCGGGACGAAATCTCCCAGTTTTTGAAGTCCAATCCTGCACCTGCAGTACTTACGGATCCTTTTCCCTCTCAACAACAGTTGATAGACCACATGTCTAATCAGGGTAATTCTAGTTCGTCAAAAGAAATTTGTATGATTTCCTCAGATACTATCCATCTACAAACTCGAAGTCATAATTATGATAAACATGTAGATAAAAATGAAGATCTTTCGTCTTTAGGGAAAGCCCCTTCTACTAGTTCTCCCGAGTCCTCGTCTACTGTCCCCTTGTCTATTGAAAATCCTACTCTTGACATGATTTTTCACCCACCTAATATTACTCTTCGGAAGGCAGTATTTAATCCCAATTCCTAAGTTGCTCAATTTTATAATGTGGTTGAAGATCTCGCTCAAGCACCTTGTGCAATGTCTACCCTAAAAGTGCTCCAAAGCTGCAGCACCCAGCGCAAAAACCTGTTGAGTACATTAAAAGCTTTAGACCCAGATAACACCCACTTGATTCATTTCAATGTTGAGAACTATAAGACTAGGTTACCACATAAACTTGCTTTTCAAGTAATTATGAAAGTGGTTGGAAAGAAAGTTTTTCGAACAATCATAGATGAAGGAGCTTCGACTTCCATTTTGTCTTTGTCTTGTTGGAAAGCCCTTGGCTCTCCCGAGCTTGTGACATCACCTACGACCCTTAAGGCCTTTAATGTATGGGGTTTCTAACCCCATGGTCTCATATTAGCCCTCGTGGTCAAGCTAGGGGACAAAACTGTATCCATCCAAGTAGAAGTGGTAGATGCCCCTTTAGATTACAATCTCCTTCTAGGATGAAATTGGTTCTACGCTATGACTATTGTTTCTTCAACAGTATTCCAAACCATCCAATTTCAACATCTGGGGAGAATCATTACTATTGACTAGCTTGATTTCTATACACCAGATTTTACTACCTCCATGACTAATAACATCCCCGTGTTAGGCCAGTCCCCTCCTCCTTACCAATCGATTGGGGTAGGCGTGTTGAAGGATTCATCCCTCATGGGAGTTTTTCCATCCATTCCTCGTAGCATGGATTCCGCGTCAGTCTATATGATCGCCTCATTTGATTGTGAGCTTGGGGGAAAACATGTTGTTGAGTCTACCTAGTTAAGTCCTCACGGAGCTATGTATGACGCCATTAAAACCTCTTTCTATGATCACACTGATGACCTTCATCTAGTGGCTTCGGATCACTACCATTTACTGTATTGGTTAGAACCTTCTATTCCCACTCTAGATTATCTATTTGGGACTTTTCCTACCAACGCGTCCATTATTGATATCATGAGCACAGATGAGTCCATTTGGGAGGATCACCATCATAGATCCATGTTCCTCCCCAACACCAGTTTGGTTAACCATGATTTTGCATCCTTGTTTCCTACTAATATTGTCAACGTACCCCAGAGCCCTATATTGTTGCAAAATAAAGATTCTGATGTAAACCTTTGCAAAATTACACAGATGAACCCGATTGACATATCAGCCAATCCTAATACTATCGAGCATGTTCATGTTGGGCAGAATTGATCCATAAATGAATCTAAAGCCTATAAGGCACTTTTAAAAGAATTATGTCATATTTTTGCCTAGTCCTACGAATAAATGTTGCGGATTGACCCATCCATAGTGGTCCACAAAATTAAAACCTATCCCTTGGCCAAATCTATTAGGAAAAAACTTAGGCAAGTCCATCCTCAGAAGGCTGTAGCTATAAAGGCTGAAATTGAGAAGCTTCTGAAAGCTGGGTTTATTTATCCTGTACCCCTGACGAAATGGGTATCAAACATTGTCCCTATCAATAAAAAGCAGGGCACCATTAGAGTTTGTATCAAATTTAGGGATCTCAATAAATCTTGTCCTAAGGACAACTTTCCTACCTCACACATCGATCAGATTATCGACAACTGTGCTAAAAGTGTCATCTTTTCATTTATGGATGGCTTCTCCGGCTATAGTCAGATTGAGATATCACCCTCCGATCAGCATAAGACAACATTAATCTTCCCATGGGAAACCTTTGCATATAATAAGTTACCATTTGGCTTGAAAAATTCTAGAGCTATGTTCCAGCATGCGATGTCCTATGCATTTCACAATGACAAACACATTGTTGAACCGTACCTTTACAACTTCCCCACTCATTCACAGCGACAAGAGGACCACCCTAGTCATCTCAGAGAGATATTCTTGAGATGACATCATTATAATATATAGCTCAACCTGCATAAATGTGTTTTTTGCATTGAGACGAGATGCCTGCTAGGCTTTGTGGTATCCAAAGATGGCATCCGAATAGATCCTTTAAAAATTGCCGCCGTTCTTGATCTACCAGCCCCAACTAATCTCCTTGAACTCCAAAGTTTGCAAGGGAAGGCAAAATTTCTCCACCATTTCGTGTGAAATTTCACAGAGAAAACACACGGTTATATGCATCTCCTTAAGAAGAACACCCCATTCTTTTGGGATGACCAGGCCCAATGCACCTTTGATAATCTTAAGCACACTCTGACTCATTCACCCGTAATACACCTCCCTGATTATTCAGAGGAATTTCTCTTGTATATTGCTACCTTTGCTACTACCATCGCTATGGTCTTAGTGTAGGACAATCTCCATGGTCAAGAGCACGTGATTTATTACGCCAGTAAGAATCTCTTGGATTCTCAAACTCGTTATTCATGTGTGGAAAAGTTAGCATTGGCCACAGTCATTGCTGTACAAAAGTTTCATCATTACATTCTGCTCTGCTCTACCACCGTATTGGCAAACCAGAACCTGATGTACTACATCCTGAATCGTCAGGTGCTCAGGGGAAAGTACTCCCATTGGATTGTTATCCTACAGGAGTTCGATTAGGAGTTTTCCAAGGCTACATCAAATAAATCCTTGGTATTTGCAGATCTTATGTGTGATATTCCCTGTGCTTTGACAGAATCTGAGCCCAGTGATTCATTTCGAGATGAATTCCTGTTCCTGATAAGCACTATTGATCCTTGGTATGGATATTTGCTGATATATCTCTAGGCGCAACATTTTCAGCCGCATTTATCTCGCGATGATCTCCTCCATATCTGTCACCACATGAAATACTATCTCATCCTGAATGATACTTTGTATAGACATGGGATTGACTCTATTCTCCTGCGATGCCTCACTCATGAGGAGGCTGAACATGTGTTGAATGATTTCCACTCTGGAGCATGTGGCGGTCATTTATCTGGGATGGCTATAGCCCAGAAAATTCTTTGCACTGGCTATTTTTGGCCTTCTATCTTCAAATATTATCATGAGGCTGTTAAGAAATTCCCACCTTGTCAACACTTCTATCCTAAAAAGGGCACCCATCCCACTCCGCTCCACCCCATCATTGCTGTTGGCCCATTTTCCAAATGGGGGATTGACTTCATGCATTATAAGCCTACCTCAGCCAAGGGGCATGGTTATATCATCGTAGCCGTTGATTATTTCACTAAATGGGCTGAGGCCATGCCTACATATGCGAAATATGGTAAGAATGCCACTCTCTTCTTGTTCAATCATATCATAGGTAGATTCGGAGTTCTGTAGTCCATCGTTACTGATCATGGATCCAATTTATGTAATCCGATGATGGAGGAAATGAGTGCCAAGCTAGGGTTTTGCCATGAAAAATCTACGCTGTATTATCCACAAGATAATGGTCAGGTAGAGGCCATTAACAAAGTTTTAAAAACTATGCTTCGTCAGATGGTTGTAGAGCATAAATCCAACTGGCACCATGTTGTTTTCTCCTCTCTTTGGGATTATCGAACTTCTATGAAAACAACTACTAGTTTAATGCCATTTCAACTTGTCTATGGACTTGAAGCCATCTTACCAATCCAATGTCAGATTCCATATTTACAACTTACCTTCGAACTTCTCCCAGACACTTCCACAGAGGAAGAAATATTTTTGTACCTGAGTAACCTTGACGAGAATCTCAGAGATGCTGCCTTAGTTAATGTGGCACATAAGAAACGTGTCAAGGCGCAGTATGATAAATCTGTCCAACCTCATTTCTTAAATAAGGGTGACCTAGTGTTGACCTATGACTAGAGATATGAAAAACTAAGGAAGGGTAAGTTTGAGTCCATTATTTCTAAGGTGTTAGAGAAAGGAGCTTACGAGCTCGTTGATTATGATGGAATCCCTTTGGGGAAACCTCGCAATGGGTTGTGCCTGAAAAGGTACTATGCCTAGGTTTTCTTGGATAGTATCTTGTATATTTGTATATTGATTGACTTTTAGTGTGCTTTTAGTATTTTCAAGATGGTTTTGAGTTTTGGTGTCCGCATTTGTTTATACCATGTTTTGGTCATGAAGATGGCTTTCTATGGCTTCGCTGATGGTGCTTTCCGCCACACCAACTTTAATCTTGCCTCGGCTGCTTGGGTCCTCTATTCCCTAGCTGAAGATTTTGTTAGTTCAGGAGTGGTTTGTATAGGTCCCGCTACTAATAACATCGCCGAGTATGAAGCAGTCATCGGTCTTCTGACTGAAGCTGCCTCCCAGGATGTTTGTGATCTAGAAGTCTTGATGGAATCATAGCTCGTGGTTCACCATTTGAACCACGTATACACCATTAGGAACCCGGTACTCCTCCACCTCTTCTGGAGAGTGCATTTGTTAGAAAGATCATTTGAAATGATTACTTATAGGCATATCCCTAGGGATCATAATGTAGTCACTGACTCATTGGCTAAGTACATCCTAGACTAGAGTATTTCCCATTCATGATGGTAAATCAAACATGGCCCATTGTAAATAAACATTTAGAGACACGTAAAACTCATAGAAAACACACTTACCATTTGAAACATATAAACACCCTGTAAAAGTCTCTCTCTATATATATATATACGAAAAAGTTTACCAAAAATAGGTCCCAAGACCTCCTCTGAGGCACGTAGGATTTCAGAAAAAATCATCATACAAAATCCTGAAGCTATCAACTTTCAGTACATATCTCATACACTAGTGGTGCTCGTGATAGCACATCACTGCTCAAGCTAACCTATATAGTAGCCTACTAAAGCAGCCCGGTACTCCTGCTATAGATCTCTGATATCTCATCGAGAGGTCATCTATGTTAGCATCTGGGATATCTAGAGTTAACCTCTCCAGGTTCTCCTCTAGCTCCCTGGTGATATTATCACCCTGTGGTACAAAGCGGGCTCCATCTTGCCTATCCAACGAAGATGCTCCTCTTGGTCTCGCTACTCCAACATCTGCATGAGAATATACAGGTCTCGTCACTTAACATAAAAAATATAAAACATAAAAATCATAAAAATGTTTCATCCATTTTAAGGTTTCTTGCTTCTTACCGATATCGCCCCATTGGCCGTCAGGTGGGAGTGGTAGGTTAGGATCTCTGGTGAAGTCTGCACCTGCATAAGCATAGTCCTCAACCATGAGGATCTGATCTTGGAGCCATCTGAAGAACGGATCACTGAACTTCACCCTTCCCTTACCCGCTCCTATGCGAGCCATGACTTGGACCCACCTTAACATACAGGGGTCCCATGCTCTCAGAATCCAGAAAGTCACCTAAGGCCTCATCTGTAGAACCTGCTTGAAGAAGAAGCATGCTAAGATGGAACCAAAGATGAACTACTTCAACTCTCCTTGTCGACACTTATTCAACTGATCCTTGAAGATTGGAAGTATTTCTTCCACCCAGTTGAACACCGTGGATGCCATGGCCTCTATGGCATACAACATGTGTGCCTTGGAAGCCTAGTGCACACCCTAACTCCTGGCCACCCTCTGCATGGTAAACAAAAAAATTCGTAGAGCCCTATCAGTCACTACCTTGATGGGGATATTCTTCCCCGATGTACTTGTCCTTGGTGCACAGTGTCGATCTATAAGCTCTCTGGTAGTAATGTCCCCTCCACGAGAACCTGTCAATGAGATGGGGGCACCCCATCTTGAGAGACCGATCAGGAAGTACATATCCTCTACCTCCACTATAAGTATATGGGCCCCCACCTTGAAATAATGTTGCTCTAGATTTACATTTGCAGTATGTGTTCCAGTAACTATTCATGTGACACCATCCTTGGGGCATGGAAGAACTTTAGGATCCCATAGTCTCGTAGTGTGGAAATACAACCCGCATTTCTCTCAGCAGCAGCATCCTCATTGTTATGCATTCTTTCTTTCCATATCACCATGTTTTGAGCAACCTAGACTTGCCAAAAAATTAATGGTATGCATTAGAATCATCCTTAAATCATTGAAAATAAAAAGAATGAAGCTAAATTGCCCATACTGATAGTTTAAGTTATCCACGGTCGACACTTCCTATGCATCGTTGGAGACAGGTGGTGGCACTGCTATTATGGAGAGAAATTCATATGTCTTGGGGTACCACAACATATAGCTTGACTCCAGAAATCAATCCTTTCCAATATGCAATAGAAATTAAATGTCTAACACTAAAGGATCAAACCTCGTACCTTATTCCGGACGGTTGAAGTAGATCCCCGTTGATCTTTCCAATCTTCAGCTTGAATTGATCTGTTACTTCCTCAACAACAAGTAAGAAATACAAGCATTCTATATATCATGGTGTTAGATCTATTCTAGCATATATAATCAATAATGTACAAGCATTTGACATAATCCCATGGATAAAATATTCATTCAAACACACATTATTGGATAGGAAAAGATATTTCTATTAATATAAATAAGATATTATAAGGTACAACCTCTGACGGCACGTCTACGAACCAGAGAAACTGAATCCCCCACTTGGGCCTCCACCACCTCAATCCTCCATCTCTCGATAGCAATCTCATAATCAAAAGGCAAGCTTGGGAAGAACACACTAGTGCTCCAAGGGACAAATGGATGCAGACTCAATCATAAGTTCTAGCAACAATGGACTATACTTTCTTTTCTCTCAATTCTCTCTTATGCCTTCAATGTACCAAGGGGTTCCTTATATAGCTTTTCAAAGGGGTAATGAAAGGTCCAATCCAAGCGATCTCAAGGCATAGGGAAGGCCAGGAGTCAAATGAGTTGGATCCATGTCAAGGAAAACTCCAAAAGGATTTGGATAATGCACACATCCCGATGTACGTGGTTTTAGTGGTCAAACCCATGGATATACGCGCTTATAGGTTTAAAAGTCGCATATATCATTTTTCATATGTTTTTAGGGATGATCAAGGAAACAACAAAGGACAAAAAGTGGTCCATAGGGTCTAAGGAGTCTGCAGTGGGACAAGGGAAGGCCATACAAAGTGTGATTCACCTAGAGTGGTGAAATCTGCTATAACAGATGCCCCCTAATGTGTTAGGTCAGAGGGGTCATACGATGGCCGAAATATATTATAATTCCATCCCATAAGTGAAGTGGTGAAGGATCCCAAATGGAAGACCAGCCACCCAATCAACATAGTACAATAATACAACTCTGCATACAACTGCAAATACATATAGCAATCCCGAATACATAAGAGTACAATGGCCATGAATAGGCATGATACATGATATCACATATGTGGTCATCTCCATGTACAATATACATAGATTAGAATCTCCATGATGAATATATACAAAGGACCATGATCTCCAAAATGGATGAAGATATACAATAGATCAAGATCTCCATAGTGGCTGGAAATATCTGACATATACTGGAATAAAGTCACGAGAGCTAAAATCTCATGAACACTGGCATGATCAAGGAGGTAGCATATAAGAGATGCCACCAATATGGAAATTATTCTACACAAACTGCTATGAGTACATGTCCTACTATGCGAATAGAGGTGTCGAGGTTGAACATAGAAGTCCATCTTCTAATTACCAGTCATTAATGTATACCATTAACAGATGCGAGATTACCCACCGATAATGAAAATGGGAATCAAGGTACTAGAGTGCAAACTAACAAGTGCGAATAAATGTATTGAGCTTGAACACTTAAAAGGGTCCATTGATTAGGGGACATTGATGTATTCCCAAGAAACTGTCGATGGCAAGAGAACCTGCCACTGATGACTGCAAGTCTCAAGGCACTCAAAATGACTCTAGACTCCAATCCCAGAATAAATGATCTAAAGTCGACGGGATGAAATCCACTAGAAGGAGGGCATTAATTCATCCCCCATCATCCAACATGAGGTACTCAGTAGAGTTGTATAATGTGGAAGGACTCGATCATAAAGTGCACAAACTAGTAACTATACCGGGAATGGCCGACATGCAAAGTCAAGATAACTGAGGAATGACCGACTCAGGTTTCAACTTCCTTCGAACAAGAGCATACCGACGTATGGTGACTGAATGAAGGCACCATAGACACGATATACAAACTGGGACATCTCTATGATACAGGAGGAATCAACAGAGGCTCCATAGGGATTGGAAGCTTAACCAGTCGGTGGAGATAAACTCAGATAAATGAGTACAGCTCCTAAAGTCTAACTATAACACAACCAATGGATGTGATATACAGTGCTCTATTCGAAGGTGACACAACTCGATAGCTTCCAAAGATAACATCTTTCCTTGTCTAGCTTTTTGGTTTTTGATTTTTTTGGACTTTTCTAGTTATTTGAAAAGCTTGAAAAAAGAATAAACTAGCTTTATAGTTACAAACTAGGAGGAGACGAGTGTCACAAGGGCAAACAAACTAGTTCCAAGCAGTGGAAAATACCTATGCTCAATGCAAGGATACATGTGTAGGATATCGACACTCGGGGGAAAATCCCCTCCCGGTAAAAAGGGAATCAAGCTGCGAAGGATATAAAAAATGGCTCTGCATGGCTAGATATGAGACAAGCTTGGGCTATATTGCAGAAACGCAATGTCAGGGGAGCCGACATAAAGCTTAGTAACACAGGAAAAGCTCATGATAATGCATTCACAACTTGACATGAGGGAGTTTTGAGGGAAATAGGCCAGCATAAGATCAAGAGGAGTATGAGGCTCTTGCGAAGTGTCATGGCAATACTATACAATGGACTCCCACACCCTAAAGGAGAAACCATCGGCATGGGCACCAAATTCAAATAAGGTGCTAACTAGGTTACCCATGTAAAGTGAAGCTCTACCACTCGTGTCATGCCACTTCTAAAGCAACAAGAAGGTTCCGTGACATAATAGAGTGGGTTCGTACATAAGGTCATGGTGATATGGTCACAAGGTCATGAAAAATGCAAACGGTGGTGAAACCTAACCTATATGCTAGTTTAGACATGATACCTGATATTGGCACGAATGGTTCAATCCAACGGCTGAAACGACACTGAAAAAGGTCTTCTACAACACCAATTATGTCAAAAACGGTCCAAAATGGCTAGAAAATGTCGAAACTATAGGAAAGGGGGTAAAAATTTTCAAATATTTGAAAATTTTCCTATAAATAGTAAAAAATATAAATCATTTGAAACTTTTATCCATTTGAGCTCTGATTTTCAACTGCAAATTCCAGGAGATCCAACTGGTGGAATTCACAACCATTTCTTCCAGGTATTTACTCATACTCTCCTCTTGCATTTTGATATAATTTTTATAGATTTTCATGGTCAAATGAGTTTTTTAGGCCATCACAAAATGAGCACTGTAGCCCACACAGATATCGAGGCTTTTTCCACGTATAGGGATGGATATACGCAAAAAAGGGTCTCAAACCCGCGTACATACGTGATTGTTTTCAAAACAGTCGTGTATGAGGCCGCGCATATGATTTTTCACTAAAATAATGGGCAAATTTCCAATTTCTTTTGCAGGATGGTGCTAGAGTGGAGAGAGCATGAGAATGGTGAAGTAGAGGAAGCAGTAAGGGCCGACTTAATGGCTCAACAAGCTCTTCGTGCATGCGGGCTCTATAAGTTTTGGTGTCTTGGTGGTTTGAGGGACAAACCAAGACTGCTACAGATGCTGGTAGACTATTGGGATCCAGACTCAGAGTCCTTTCATATTGATGGGATGTCCCTCACCATAGAGGTGGAGGGCATATACTTTATCACAGGGCTTTCTAGAATAGGGGAGGTGGTGAACCTTTGTTCCCGTGGTGGGCCAAAGGGTGGCCTAACTATCGACAAGTACATTGCGGTGTACTATTATCGAGGAACCGAGAAGATGGGGAGCCAGGTCGCTAACAATGCTATAAAGGTGTTGGGCCTAAAGGCCATATTATTGACACTGGGCAGGATAGTCGGCTTAGCATCACTCCACCTGGCCTCGCGAACTCTAATGTTATATGCAGTGGAGTGCATGAGACCCACAATCTATGACTGGAGTACTACACTACTGAGCAACATGAAACACCAGCTCAGTGAGTGTAAGTCAGGCAGGGTGCGGAGCTTCAGGTTCAGCAGTATCTTGAGCATGTTCTTCTTCAAGCGTGTTCTAGGATTGAGCCCTAGAGTGGACGTTCCTCTCCACTGGGTTCGAGATCCATCCCAACGGCATTGGGCATATGCTATGCGCAAACTGGGGGGTGGTAGGATGGCCAACCCATATCCAACTGACTTCTTTCCATGCTGGTGACGATAGATAGCTACCATTGATGACTACCCCTATGCAGGGATAGATTTTTGGGGGGACTCGGACATTCCATTGCCATCAGGATTGGCATACGGTGATACAGATAACGAATCTCGATCCTCACTCTTTTTTAAATTTTTTGAGTTATTGAATTTTTTTGTATTTTCTTGATTTTATGGAAGCAAAAAGACATGTTTTTGTGTGACAACACATAGTGACATCTACCATTTGTGTGCAGATGTGGGACTACGGCGGCCAGAGGGCTTCCCTCGTCATAGATTAAGGGGAAGAGGAGATGACATCACGGGTGTGGATGCGGAGCAAATGCTCCAAAGCATTCGTACCAACTTTGTGAGAATGACTCATAGATTTTCCATGGCGCAAGTCGAGGACTTTCCTGAGGCCATGCAGCGGTAGGTGGTGGGTGTACCACATGCATGGGTGCATTTATTTCGATGACTAGCTAGAGCCGTAGTGATGTTCCATGATCACAACCCTCCTCCTCCTCCACAGGATTAGACACCTGGGAGTGTATACATTTTGTACGACCGTGTATTATATGATGGTGGCTTAAAAGCCCCAATTTTGTATCATGACACCATGTATTATCACATTTTTGATGTATAAAAAGTTTTATGGTGATCGATTTATTTATTTACATGTGTAAAAATTGTGTTTGTGATTAATTTATTATGAATGAAATAAATGCCAATCTAACACATAGTTAGCATATGAGTCAGCAACTTGATTATTATTTCTTGGAATGTGTATATATGTTATATTGTCAAATTGTCATTCTAACAATCTCACACGTAAGAATCTTCTCAATAACGTCGGATCTCTAACATGGTACAAACCATTGAGTTGTGACACTACTAACTCTGAATCAAGACGTACCTCAAGAGATAGAATTCCATGTAGAATGGCATCCCATAGAAGCTCAATAATGCCACTATATTTAGCAACCTTGTTGGAAGATGGCTATAGACATACACCTCCTGAAGACAGTACCTGACCCATAGGAGTGTAAATCACCCAAGAAGCAGAGGCTGAGTGTTGAGTGTGACAGCTTGCACCATCTACGAATCCTATGTAGGTGGAATATTCGATTGACATCTGCCAAAAGAAACAAAAATTAATCACAAACCCGATCACGATAAGAAAAATACCTAACTATGCAAAGTTGTACAATAATATACAACAAACAGCCTTGGATAAAGATTATTCATAGTGTTTTTTGAGATAGATCCCATTTCTAGGCTCCGCCAAAGATGTTCCTTTGTAATCCACTAACTCATAAGCACCTTTCTCTAACACGCACTTGACCACGTAAGGAACACGCCACATAGGATTAAATTTCCCTGCCCCAACGGTTCTTTCGGTTGATCCCACAAAAGGACCAAGTATCCTTCACTAAACACTCTTAGACAGACAGACTTATCGTACTGGACCTTAACGCAACGCTTATTAACCTCTAGAGCCACCAAGGAATCCCAACGCTGCTCATCGAGTTGGTCAAGGTGAAGTGTCTGGTAAGAGTTCCACAGCTAGCTTCAACGAAGGAATTTCACATTCAACAAGCAATATCGACTCCACTCCATGTACAAGCTGATATGGAGAAAAACCAGTGGCAGTCTTAACCGTGGTTCGATATGCCCACAAAGAAGGATATAACATAATGTGCCAATTATTCTTGCTTTGTGGGATGGTTGATTGCAGAATGGATTTGAGTGATTTATTCACTACCTCTACCTGTCCATTCGCTTGGGGGTAGTAAGAAGAGGAGTGCTCTTACTTATACCCTAACTTCGATGCCAACTCTTCCATCATACGGTTCTGAAAGTGCGAGCCATGGTCAGTGACAAGCTCTTTCAAAATCCTGAACCGAGTAATAATTTGGTTGAATACAAAGTGAGCGGCTTTCTCACCGTCGGATTTTACTGTAGGCATAGCCTCAGCCCATTTCGTGAAATAATCAATAGCCACTATAATGTGATGGTGCCCCCCAGCTGAAGCTGGGTTGCAATCCATAAAATCAAGCCCCCACTTAGTGAAGGGACCGGCGGTGATAATGGGATGTAACGGGGAAGGTTTCGAGTGCATATTACATGCGAACACCTATGAAGGGTCGCACCTCTTGATCGCCTCAACTCAATCCTTAAAGATCGATGGCTAGAAATAACCCGCTCTCAAAATATTTTGAGCTGTAGAAAGCCCAGATAAATGACCACCACATGCCCCTCCGTGGCAATCATTCAACACAACCTCAGCCTCATCATGAGTTAAACAACGTCGTAAAATGGATTCTACCCCACGACGGTACAAAATATTGTCCACTATGAGGTAGTTCTTAGAGATGTGACGTAATCGTCGTCGTTCATCTCGCGAGAGGTAAGTAGGGGTCTTTAGTGTTTGTAAATATATTATGATATCCCCATACCATGGGTCTAATCTAGAGATTAATAATATTTGTTCATAGACAAACGTATCTTCACAAACCAACTCCTCGGCCTTGCTCGTAAAATTCGATATAAGCTCTGCAAAGATTAAAGACTTCTTCGATTTTGCCGAAACAAACTCGAGATCAAATTCTTGCAGAATGACAATCCATTTATTATACTTTCCCCCAATCATCCTTCGGGTGAGGATGAATTGAAATGGATTGACATGGGCTACAACCAAGGTCTGGCGAAGGAGAATATAATGTCTCAAACCTTGAACCGCATGTACAGTAGCTAAAGCAAGCTTCTCGACATGAGAATAATGAATCTCTGCGTCAATAAGGTTTCAGCTCAGATAATATATGACATGCTCTTGGAGCTCCTCATCCTCTTGAACCAAGACCATACCAATCGTATCTAAAGACGTGGCCACATATAATAAGAAATCACGGCTATAGTATAGGGGACTAATCACCGGGGCCGATTCTAGGGCTCACTTGAGTGCATCGAAGGACTCCTGGGCTCGCTCATCCCAATAAAAGGGAGTATCCTTCTTCAAGAGACGCATGAAGCCTCTAGTCAAATTGGTAAAGTTGACAACAAATCTTCGTAAGAATTTTTCCATGCCTTGCAAACACTGAAGATGACGAATATTCTTTGGGGGGGACAACTGAAGTATTTCCTCAACCTTCAAAGGGTCGACTCTTATACCCTCTTTCGAAATGATGAATCCCAACAAATGACCTGACTTCATGCAAAAGATGCACTTATGAGGATTTAATCTAACTGAATAGTGTCGGCATCTTTCGAATACCAATCTCAAGTGATAGGGATGACACATTCTCATACGAGAATGAGCAGCGAGATCATCCAAAAATACCTCGATAATTGACTTGAGATCATGGAAAATCAAGGTCATTGCCCACTGAAATGTAGCTCCGGCATTTTTAAGGCTGAAAGACATTTTTTGATATCCGAACATTCCCCAAGGACAAATAAATGCAATATTATGTTGGTCCTCGGGTTTAATCTATATCTGATTATACCCAGAAAGCCGTCCATAAAGGAGAACACCTCGCTACCCGCACACTCATCCAAAATCTGATCTATAAATGGTGTGGGGAAGTTATCCTTAGGACATGAACGATTCAAATCATGGAAATCAGTGCATATGCGGATCGCTCCCTTCTTCTTATCCACCGGAATGGGGTTTGAAACCCACTTCGTCAAGGGAACGGGATAGATGAAACCGGCTTTCAACAGTTTCTCTATCTCTGCCTTAATGGCGGGTGCTTTCATAGGATTCACCGCACGTAAATGTTGTCGAACAAGTTTAGCATTGGGGTAAATATTAATCTCATGCTCGACAATACGAGGGTCAATACCTGGCATCTTGTCATAATACCAAGCAAAAATATCATGAAATTCCTTGAATAGCTTGGTACATTCCAGAATCTCAGCATGGGAACATTCTGCCCCAATATAGACATTCTCTATCATGCCAGGATTGCAAGAGATGTTGATAGGAATCGTTGAAGATATGTTTGCCATGTTTCCATCAGCCATTGGACTAGGAGAGCTTAATGGAACGACAGGACTACCAACTCTCTGACTAAGAACCGCCCTAAAATACTCACACTCCAAACGGTCAAGCTCTGGAATAAAGTACGATCTATGATGAAGTTCCTCCCATGGTGGCTCAACTCTTGACATAGCCTCAATAATCTCTTCATCTGAAGGGAAAACCATATCAATATAGTTGTGGGCATGAGAAGACTGTACTGCCCATGCCAGCAACACATACGGGTCCTCCTCCTCCATCCGTGAAGAGGAAGGACTAGGCTTTGCAACACTCTTGAGATTAGCTTGATAAGCTATCATGGCTGCAGGCAATGGCATGCTCGTCTCGACAGGCTCACTCGAAGTACTTGGTGTAGGAAGAATCCAAGGGTCTTCCATATGACTCGTGTGAAAATACACCGATTTCGTAGAAGTCGAAGCCTCATTGGAACTAGATCCTATCATGAGGATTGGTGCAGAACAACTAAAGCTTCCCATGAGGGATGGATACATGCATACACCCACACTCCCAGTTGTCGGCTAAGAGTGCTCAACGATCGAGATCAAAGCTCCTGAGGATGCGGTAACAGACGGATTCTTGAATGTCATTTGATCAATCATTACGATCTTCTCATTATGTGGAAAGCATACAACATGGAACAAGGAAGAAGCAATGGCTTGCATACTATACATCCAGTTCCTACCCAGTAAGAGATTATAGTCAAGGGGCACATCAACCACCTCAACCTCTATCGCAACGGTCCTCCCCCCCAAAGAGACTTTAAGGGAAGGAAGGATGCCATGCGGCCTAAAATATCTCCCATCGAACGTAGTTAACATAGTCACTGATTTAGACAGCTCAGGAGAACCGAGACCCTTCCAACAAGCCAAAGACATCACAGAAGAAACAACGCCCTCGTCAATCACAGTACATTTGACGGTCATACCAAGACATTCTACGTGCACCAAAAGAGACACATAGTAGGGAAAGTGAGGCTGAAGTCCTGCGGTTTCAAATTTGATCACAGAGGAAGAATCATCATCATTCACACCAAGGGAAGAAAGCAATGCCTTCCTTTGCGAAGGAAAACTCTAAAGCACTTCTAATGCAGACATAGCACAAGGAGTATGGCCCAAATCCTCAACAACTGAATAATTATGGGCAGCTAGAGCATTTGGATTATGCCCTGAATGCTTAATGACTCTCTTAGGAATGCAAGGTGCAGCCTCAGGTTTATCCGTAGGTTTCTCAATGCGTAAAGGGGACCCTGGTGGATCAGGTTATTTACCTGGGCTGGGTTGTGACGAACTATAATCTTTTGCATGAGTCACAACTTTCACAGCATGGACCATGTTAATGCACCCACGACTACTACCCTCCGGTGGATCATCATCACTAGACTGGTCATGGGACTTCGAGTTCATATTTTGGTTATGCGGTAAAGGGTTAGTTAGCACAGCTGGGCCTTGTGCTAAGAATATTGAAGCTCCTTCAATCTGAGGGAACAAGTAAGTGAGGTGATCGTCCTTACATAGATTGCAAGGGAACTTAACCTTACATTTCGCTTGCTTGTTCCCCCTAGCATTTCTACCATTCTTGTCACTATTGTTAGCATTCTCATTCTTATTCCCACCCTTTCAATTATTATTTTTACCCTTTTTTCTATTTCATCCAGGCTGCTAGTTACCCTTCTGGTCTGACAATTGCACATAAAATACATTCACCGTTTGGGCAGATTGAGACAAAGCCGTAGCTTGTCCTGAAGAAGATTGGTTGAGTGACAATTGACTAACTTGTTTTGCAACTGAATATGCAGGTTTCACACTTGCACAACCCACAACGCCATCAACATGTGGTCCAAGTTTGACTTTGGGATCAAAACTGGAATGAGGAGCATTGGGAATAATCTCATACAACAAACCAGACTGAGCATAGATCAAGTCCAGTTCCTGTGCCCTAAAAATCTCTTGTTCCTCATTCTGCACTCTGGATGTGCAAACATCCTTCGCTATATATGGCAATAACGACTTGAGGAACCACTCGAGGAGGAATTTCGGTGGTATAAAAGCTTTAATTAATCTCTTCCATCTACACCACTCTTGAATATGATCAGAAATATGTGTGGCTTTATCTTGCCAAAATGTCGACAAGAGTTCAGTACCAACGTCATAGTGCACTGGTAGCTGGAAGTGATTAATAAAAGTCATCGCAAGGTCGTTGAACAAAGCGAAAGATCCCTTAGGTAACTCTATATACCATTTTGTAGCAGGCCCTATGAGGGTGCATTGAAATAGTCTCAAATGGACTGAGTCCTGATGTAATGAATTCGAAGAGCACCATAGGTGAAACATAGTAATGTGTTCGTTCGTATCCTCTCCTGGTTTGCCTTCGAACTTAGGTATGTCTGAAGGAAGCTTGGTAGGGATAGCCGGCCAAGCCGGGTCATGAGAGACATGATCATTCCTCAGTATCGATAAGTCAGGAAGATTAAGCATTGCAAGGAAAGAAAGCCTAGGATGATGAGGTCGATGGACCGCTCCCTGGTTCATATAGGGTTGATTACCATCATGGCCTTGGCCATAGTGTCCTCCTCCCGTCTGACCCATATAGGGTGGCGTGGAAGTACCATAGTATGGTGGACCTTGACTAGTAGGAGCTACAAAGCCATAATTAGGAGAGTAAGCAGGTTGTTGATACCCGCCTCCATAAGGTGAAGAAATTTGTCCATACTGTGTCCCATAATAAGGTCCATAGGTCATCGCATGCGATGCCCCATGAGACACTCTGTAGGTAGGAAGATACACTCTGGAAGGAGGGATATATGCCCCAAAAGTAGCAATATGACCTCTAGAAGCATGAACATAGCCTCCCAAAGTAGCGGGCGGTATGTGAACTTGAGACACAATCAGTCTAGTAACCGCAGTACGGACCTGACTCGTAGCCATATACCGGCTCGAAGGACCACGTGAATAAGGTGGAGGATGTACATTTGAAGAAATAGGGACCGAGGATGAAGGAATCTAAGTAATAATATATATACTATCGCCTATCATTACTCGTCTCGGATCTAGTATCCTAATCATATTGCTAACCCTATACCTAGGAGGGAGATACAATGTAGTTTCCCCCACTGGGATTGGAAGGTGCAATGTGACTAGTGCTCCCAAACCTCTCCACATGGTAAGGAATTAGAGTGCCCTGAGGCATAGTGTTAGGCTCGAAATCGGATTCAACATGAAATGCCAAATCATGTGTAGGGAAACTAGACATAGAATAACTACTGTAGCTAGTGCTGGCAAGTTCAAAATGAGTCTCGGCGTCCTCCGACATTCCATATCGGTAACACGTCAATGGGGAATCAGACCTAGAGTGAGTAGGCTTATTGTGCAAGGTTCCTATCTCAGAAATCACAGGACCTAACTCAACTAAGTTGGGTGAAGGATCATAAGTAGGAGTAAATTCCCCATCATCTACACGAATGGGAGGAGGTGGTTCAAGAATATCCTCTAAACGGTCTCCCATGGTGTGTGAATCAATGTATGAAATAGTCTGCCTAGAATATCTAGGTCTCTCTCCCAAATGAGGAGGAGTAGAAGGTAGAAGTCCTGCTAAATGACGAGAATGGCGAGGAACCACACTCGAATCCACAATGACTCAAAAAATTGCAAAGACTCTCTATTTACGTAAACCCTAGGCCAACTATCATGCACAGAGCAATCACTAATAAAATCTAAAGCCAAATGCAAGCAAACAAGGGCTATATAAGTGAGCTCCCGACTGAAGCAGGTATGTCTCGCTTAGGAGAGGCTTGAGACTCCCATACACAACAAGCGGAGGTACGTAACCAATTATTGTGGCCCTCAGCTTCAACGCGTAAAGCGACTATGCTGTCCGACCCCAACCTAGCCGTGACACTTGTAGAATAACCCCTGCAAAGCACCCCCTCGATATCCTAGGTAAGGCCACTAAGGTCACCTCAATATAATCAATGCTGAGGTGGACAGTCGTAGGTGGGATTGACCGTATGGGCAGGGTAGCAAAGCCCGAAACTCTCGAAAGAGCCCCCAGATACGAATACAATCCTGGAAATATCTCTAGTGCTACTCAGTTATGACTAGGGGTCATCCCAATAAATAAACACTCACACTGTCTCATGCTTAACTCCCTTTTGAGAGGAGGATCCTGAGAAACACTGGTTATACCAAGGATTTCACACACTCACATGGACATACACCTAGATGTTGTTGTTTAGTGATCTTGGAGAATTGACTTACAATGAACTATTCCAAGATCCTAAAACCTAAGCTTGTTGGTGCACCCTAGAAAAGAAAAGAGTGTAATTCATTTTATTTAGCGTTGATTTTAGTTGGCTTTATTACTCAAAAAATGGATATGATCGTGCAACTAATGGTGTTATGACGCAACATGAAGTAAAATGCAGACCTAACAATCAATGCAAATGCATTGTGTCCATGAAAATAGGGTATCCTGCTACATGAAATGCACAATTCTTCTTCAAATGATAAATGCAAATTTTCCTATATGAAGTCCTAACTAGTACTCCAAAGCAAATCTAGTACAAGTACAATGCAAAGTGCAAAATGCAATGCATGATGATAAGCAAATGTTTTTGGATTTTTTGAAAATAACAGAGATGCAAAAAGCAAAAGAATGATCCTATGACCCCTAGACTCTGCAAGCACACCCAAATAGCACTCAAGGAAAGCACTAAGGTAAAAGAACTCTAATGCACTAATCTCAAACAAAAAATAAAAAATTCCATGACAAGAACCTTCTTAAAAAAGAAAAATTTAGCCTAAAAAAACGTTTCTGGTCAGAAATAGAGGTCTAAGCAGACCTAGACAGTGCCAAAGGAGACTTAGCAAATATTAGAATTCACCCAGCAACTAATTATCTTCCCCAAAAAGGGAAAATCAAGGGCATATGCGACTGTTCACAGTAAACCTGCGTGTATACGCAGAAATCGTAGGGAAACCGCGCGTATACATGACTGTAAGACAAAAACTCACGTACAAGAAGAAAGGTGCATAAAATCAAGGAAAACAGACAGGCTAAGACAAAATTCACACCCATTAGACTCTACCAGGCATACATGCCCCCATACCTGACACAGAAACAAGAGAGAAAGAGCAATTCAAATTCATTGAATGCCGAGAAAACAACCCCCAAAGGACAACTACTAGGAACTCCCCAGTGGAGTCACCAATTCTATTACGGAGAGAAATTCATATGTCTTGGGGTACCATAATAGACAACCTGACTCCAAAAATCAATCCTTTCCAATATGCAATAGAAATTAAATGTCTAACACGAAAGGATTAGACCTCGTACCTTATTCTGGACGGTTGAAGTAGATCCCCGTTGATCTTTCCAATCTTCAGCTTGAATTGATCTATTACTTCCTCAACAAGAAGTAAACAATACAATTATTCTATATATCATGGTGTTAGATCTATTATAGCATATATAATCAATAATTTACAATCCTTTGACATAATACCATAGATAGAATATCTATTCAAACACACATTATTGGATAGGAAAAGATATTTCTATTAATATAAATCATAGATTACAAGGTACAAAATCTGACGGCACGTCTGCGAACCGGAGAAACTAAATCCCCCACTTGGGCCTCCACCACCTCAATCCTCCATCCCTCAATAGAAATCTCATAAAAAAAAGGCAAGCTTGGGAAGAACACACTAGTGCTCCAAGGGACAAAGGGATGCAGACTCAAGCATAAGTTTCGGCAACAATGGTCTATAGTTTCTTTGCTCTCAATTCTCTCTTATGCCTTCAATGTACCAAGGGGTTCCTTATATAGATTTTCAAAAGGGTAATGAAAGGTCGAATCTGAGCGATGTCAATGCATAGGGAAGGCCAGGAGTCAAATGAGTCGGATCCGTGTCAAGGAAAATGTTGGAGCAAGGCCCCGCAGCTACAGGAAAAGATGCTATATCGGAGCAAAGAAGTCAAAGGAAATAGTACCTGAAGCGGCTGAGAAGAGAGCTCAACCACTGCACTTAAGGCAGCGATGAAGACAAGATGGCTCATCTACCCTCATGAATGGAGAAGGATAAATAGGCCGAGGTATTAAAGATAAAGGACAGAAGGGGAGTGACCAAGGAAGTGGCGCCCATACCCACGATCAGCGCCGGGAAGTGCGGAAGACTGCAGAGAGCTACAGTGTGACCAGTAAGTGGCAGTCCAAAGTACATATATGCCAATGGTCATAGTTAGGGTTTTTGGGTTACTGTTGGGATAGGCCCATAGTTTTGTATCAGGGTGTGACCTTCGGGCCACCTATTTAAGCATGTATTTTGTATTATGAAGGGTTAGATAATCAGCAAGTTAGATAGTAGAGAGTTGGGTTGATATAGTAGTCGTCAGTATCGTAAGACATTGAAGAAGAGTCGAGCTCTGGTTCTGTTGTTTAGTCTATAGTTATCTTACTATAACTAGTAGCCGACTCCTTGAGCATGAATGTAACAATCCGCAGGGATTGAGAGAGAGAGAGAGAAAGAATATATTGTAAGAAGAAAGAATAATAGAAGAGAGAAGAGATCTAAGAGAGAAGGGCTCCTAGCTGAGTGTGCGGAGTTTCCTAGAAGATCTCAAGCTACATAATAGGTTGCAGTAGAATTGTGTGTACTCTCTCCAGATATAATATAAACACAAGTTCCTGTGGATGTAGCTTCCTTCCTGGAAGTGAACCACGTAAAATCCATGTGTTGTGCGACTGTTCATGTGATTGTGCTTTACTTACTTGCTATCTGCTATCTGTTACATGAGCTTAGTTAACAGTTAATGAATGTATGTATGCTATCCTTCAGTTTACAGTAACGTAGAAGGTTAAATCAAGGATGAATGTGTTAAGTACTCTGTATATGAGTTTATCAGTGCTTGATTCACAATATTAACAGTTACTGTGTTAAGTGGCTTCTGTATATTTAGTTCAGTAAGGTTGAGCGTGATTAAGGTTAAGCGTGTTAGACTGTAGAGGCTAGGTGAAGTTGTGTAAAACCTTAATGAAGGTTAACTGAGCTATTATACCCAGAGAGGAAGCCTCTGGACCTCGAGAGTTGATAAGCATCTTAAGTCTCACTATAGGAAGTATCGCAGTGTAGAAAGGCGATACCGCATTGTTGAGGAGGATGTGGGGTGAGATATCACAGGAGAAGAGCTAGGCTGAAGAGTAAGTTCACACATCATCCTAGAAGCTACGATGCGATAAGATCCAGTCTCATAGCAGATTCTGCTAGGAAGAGAGATGCAGCATTTATAGAGAGACTCATCTGGTAAAGTCGAGTTTCAGCTGGTAAAGTCGAGTTAGGAGAATGTAGGATGCTCCAGAACCTGGTTGAGGAAACCTGATTCTTTAGCCAACCCATCTAAGATCACTTCGGGTGAGACTTCAGGCTGTTCCACGGCTTGTCACTGAAAGGGCTAGTGAGCTAGGGGATTTGTTGGTACAATAAAGTAAACCCGGGTCTGCCTAGAGAAGACCAACAAATGGTTCCATTGCAGGTTTTGAACAAATTGAAGAGCTGATGTTCTGTTGGAATCCTACTAAAGAAGAACTCAACCAATGGGTTGAGTCTAAGGAAAGATAATTTGCTGCGAAAGAAAACAAGAGTCCTAGGATTAGTACAGAGGACTGGTTACAATAACATATCTTCACAGACCTGCATGAGATATTTTTTGTGACCTATGCAAATGAGTTGTACAATTGGTTGTCAAAGTTGAACGATAAGCATGTATTCAAGAAGAAAAGGAACATTATTTGGACACCAGAGCTGATTCACACTGTGAAGGGCATAGATAATCCTATTTCGCGAGCAGTAGACTTCTGGCTTGTGAATTTGCTAGATGGTTTCATTACAGAGTTTGCAGTTGATCAAAGAAAGAGTTTCAGTGAAGCAGAGAGGTACTTCTTCAAAGGATATCGCAGTAAGTACTTGAACTCTTTAAATTTGTTCCTTAAGATGCTATTACATGAAAAAGGAGTACTGGATATATTCTCAGATGAATAAGTTAAGTAAGTGTAATGTCACAAGAGTTTGAGAGTGATTCTAAAGAAATTGGATGTACACGTAGCGGTAAAAGATATAAAGTAGATTTCAGATCTTCCTTATTTGAAGACAGTTCAGATAGTAATAGAGAACAAAGTCAAAGTAATAGAGAAAGAATAGCAGGGGGTATCCCTTACCACCCTTATGCCCCACAGAAACAAACCAGGACTCAGAATAATCCCATAGGAACTCCATCTAGTAGTTCACATATAGTATATACTACATTTACACCGTCAAGTGGTAGTAATACAGCAAACTAGAATCCACCACGTAGAAACAGAATGGGGGATGACATGAAATTACCTACCTTTAGGGGTACATGGGCAGAAGACCCAGAACATCATTGGTTCCTATGTGAAGCTGTATGGACCATTAAACAGATCGAGGATGACAATACTAATCTTGTCCAGTTGGCTACTACACTTAGAGAAAGAGCTTTAACATGGTATATGAAGTATACATCAGCACATATTAGAACACTCGTAGAGGTCAGGACCGCAATGATCAAGAAATTTAAGAAACCCAAGTCTGAGTCACAATGTATCACAGAAATTAAAGACATCAAACAGTTATCCACAGAGTCAGTATGGGATTTCGATCAGAAATTTAAATCTCTTATAGACCAAGTTAGCTTTGAGTTTGCATCGGAGCAGCATAAGGAATGGTTCATCGCAGCACTTATCCCTCATATCAAACTTCCACTAATGAAACAGAAACTCCATACACAGGATGAATCATTGGAGATGGCAATGAAACTAGAGGCTTCACCTCTAGCTGAGACTAGTGCAGGTATGACAAACTTACAGAATCAGTTAGCCAATCTCACGTTACAGCTACATGAGATTAAGAAAGGAAAAGAGGTTGAACAAGAAATATGGTGTACAAAGTGTAAAGGACATGTCCATACCAAATATAATTGTCCAGTATTTGTTGAGTATCTAGTAAGTGGGGCTCCTAACCCCTTAGTACAGACTCAAGGGCCACGGTGTGAAATCTGTAGAACAAGAGGACATAGACCACAGGAATGCCCTTTACTTTAGAAGTATGTACAAACTCCTAAGAATTTATACTGTAACTTTTATAAGTCAGTAGGACATGATGAAAATAATTGCAGAGCTTATGATCTCATGATAGAGAGAAAACATGACTTCTACAGAGTCCAGTCAGAGACATCAGGACCATCAGCAGGTCCATAGCATGAACTGACTCATGATAGCTATGATGGAGGATTCAGAGGATGAGTCTATGGTGGAGGCTTTGGATGTGGCCATGGACCGATTGTTTGTTACAACTGTGGAGTTGTAGGACATTATGCTAGAGATTGTCAGAACACTACTACCACATGTAAGTATTGCAAGTCCTATGAGCATACTATAGAAGAATGTCCTATCTTAATAGCCAAGATTAAGGATCCTAAACTAGCAGTAAACCAGAATATTCATCTTATTGCTGCTGAACAGAATGAACTAGAACCAAGAGTCAATATTGTGACTCACAGTGGTGCTTCTACTAGAGGACATTGCAGGATGGCAAAACGAACACAGGTCCGAAGTGGGTGCGTAAAGAAACTGATAAATCTACACTACTTAACCTGCAGAAGAACAAAGAAACATTTCAGCAAGCTAAAAATTTCTTTGCTGACCCTACATCAGTAGGATCGCAGATATTTCCTCATCGGGGCATACCACAGAAAAAACCTTGTCACATTAGTCCTATGCAGACATCGCAAGCTACCATGTCGGGAAGGTGCGAAGAGGATGAGTTGACAGGAAGTGTACAATCCTCCCTGTGGAGCTGCTTGAAACTCGTAAGAAATGAGAAAGCCATAGGAGAGCTTCAACACATCATATATCAGTATCAGTAGTCTTCTTTCGTAAACGGTACGCAGTGTGCTGTTCATAATATTATGGGCCATACAAGAATAGGAAGAGAAATGAGACTCACAACACAAATTGGAGAGTTTGAAATGGATGAGGTAATCCTAGATTTAGGATCAGAGGTAAATGTTCTGACTAAGCAGACATGGAAACATATGGGTAGCCCTAAGTTTGCCAGATCACCTATCCATCTGTGACTAGCCAATTAGTAGAGGGTATTGCCACTGGGTCGATTACCGCAAGTACCAGTTGATATTGACGAAGTTCACAGCTTTGCAGATTTTGAAGTCATAGAAATTATTGGCGATAGCAGACTGTATCCATCTTTATTAGGTATTGATTGGGCAATTGATAACAGGGCTATTATTGATTTAAAGAAAAGACAAATGACCTTTGAGGATAAACAGATTCGATTCATCGCACTGTTGGATCTTTTTCAGGGTCCTCAATACATTAAACCTATCAGATAAGAGGAAGAGGTGCGTAATATAGAGAGCTTGTATCAGATGACCGCTAACCAGAGTGATTATATTAATCCTACCACGGAAGGGAATATTAGTTGGTGATGTGACAACTCATGCACATCGGATTCGGATGTTGGTCTAGAAAATTGGCAGAATATACTTTATGAAGTCTCAGCTCACAGATGTACATTTATGACTAAGTCACTGCGATGGATTGGCTCTGAGGATAAGGATATTCTGTCGTTTGATGGCTTAGAAAATGTCACTGATTTTTTACAGCGGTTTGAGAAGGAAATTCCTCATGAGCAGAGGATGGCAGCTATTGACCTTGCAGTAAGAGCCACACCTGCAAGATGGTGGCATGTACATAAAGAAAATATCGTATCATGGGATGATTTTAAGAGATTGATGGTGATCAGATTCTCTAATGACAAGGAGCATTTCCAGTAGAAATATACAGGAGAAAGTGACCCCAGGTCACATATTAAGATTTGTGAACAGAACTGGTTGGACATTCCAGAGGATGAATGGGTTCACCTATTCATTCACACTTTAGACACAGTCCCAAGGAACCGGTACACTAAGATAGAGTTGCACAGAGGAACAATTACATGGCCAGTTATGATAGACAGCTTTCTACTCACTTTCACTTTTGAATCTGAGTATCCAAGCATTGATCAGGCTCTAGAGATTATAGAGACTAATATATTTGAAGACTGTACCCTACCAGTGTATACTCAGCTTGATTGGGCCATCCAGTTAGAACATGCGCTAGAGTGTTACAACTTTGCAGAAGACCTAGGCGATGAGGATGAGAATCCTCACAGTATCAACATTCCAGAGTCAGAAGGGACTCATGAATTTGAGGGACCAAAGCTAGACATTCCAGCTGTCACATAGCCTATTAAGATTAAAAATATCAATATTGGCACAGAAACAGAACCAAAGTTTGCCTCTATTGGAGACTATTGGGATGATGAAACGATAGGACACATCGCAGATCTGTTACATGACTATCATGACTTATTTCCACTAAGTTTATATAAATGAAGGGAATAGTAGGATATTTGGGAGTCATGTGGATACCTTTGAAAGAGGATTCTAGGCTGGTTAAGCAGCGTCCATACAGATTAAATCCTCATTAGAAATAAAAAGTTAAGGATGAGATTGATAAGATGCTAGTAGTAGGCATTATTGAACCAGTCAAAGAGAGCAAATGGGTTAGTCCCATGGTTGTGCAGGAAAAGAAAACTAAAGGATAAATTAGGATTTGTGTCGATTTGTACAAACTCAACAACGCATCGCTTCATGACCCATTTCTGACACCTTTCACTGATGAAGTTTTAGACAATGTGGGAAGACAGGAGATCTACTCATTCAATAATGGATTTTCAGGCTATCACTAGATAAGAATCCATCCAGAGGATCGACATAAGACCACCTTTGGGACAAAATGGGGCTCATTCCAGTATACGATAATGCCCTTTGGTCTTAAAAATGCACCAGCTATCTTTTCTAGAGTAGTAGTTGTTGTATTTAAGGAATACATCCATAAATTCTTAGAACTCTATTTTGATGATTGGACTGTATTTGGATTAATCAAAAAGCATATAGAAGATTTAAGGCTCATGTTAGAGAAATGTAGGAAATATCATATTTCTCTTAACTTGAAGAAATGAATATTCTGTGCACCATTTGGTATTTTGTTGGGTCATATTGTTTGTAGAGAAGGCTTGATGGTAGATCCCACAAATATTGCCATCATTGTAAATATTCCGGCACCCAACTCAGTCAAGCAGTTGAGGACAGTGCTTGGTCATACTGATTATTATAGAAAAATCATCAAAGGCTATGCAAAGATCACAGCACCTATGGAAAAGATGTTAAAGAAAGAAGCAAAATTCCTATGGAATGAGGAATGCCAGCAAAGCTTAAACACTCTTAAAGAGAAGATGGTCACCGCACCCATCTTAGTATATCCAGATTGGGACAAGCCATTTCATGTACATGTGGATGCATCTGGCATCGCACTAGGGATTGTTTTAACACAACCAAGAGATGGGGGTATTGATCACCCTATAGCATACTCAAGCAGAAATTTATCTACCGTAGAAAAGAACTACACCACTACAGAAAGAGAAGGATTAGCTATGGTCTATGCTCTACAGAAGTTCAGGAACTAACTGTTGGGTGCCCCATTCAAGATGTTCACTGACCATTCCACTTTAAAGTATTTGGTCAATAAGCCAGTGTTAGGGGGAAGGATCTGTAGATGGCTACTCCTATTTCAGGAGTATGATTTTGAAATTATTGTAAAACCAGGAATATTGAATGCCGAACCTGATCACTTGTCGCGAATAGACTCAGGAGAAGAACCAAGTTATCTAGAGGATAATTTGCTAGATGCGCAATTGTTTTCTATCCATATCGTAGATGAGTATTACACAGATATTATTCACTCTCTCACTACAGAGTGGGCACCAGTTGACTTTACCAAGCAGCAGAAGAAACAGTTAGTTGTTAAAGAAGCAGACTTCACCTTGATCATAGGACATCTATATAAGTTAGGTCCAGATGAAGTCCTACGCAGATGTGTTATGCCACATGAGAAAGAGGCCATTATTAGAGAAGCACATTCAGGTACCACAGGAGGTCATTTCGTAGGAAAACCGACTGCTCAGAAAATTTTAGCCGCAAGACTATGGTGGCCTACTTTGCATAGAGATACCAAGGAGTTTTGTAGATGTTGCAATATCTGCCAGAGGGTAGGAAAACCTTTGCGAAGAGATGAAATACCACTGTGACCATAGATTACGCTATGGGAATTTGACAAGTGGGCTATAGATTTAGTGGGTCCTATCAACCCACCAGGAAAATGAACTGGTGCGAGATACATCATCACATGAACAGAATACCTCACCAGGTGGGCAGAAGCCAAAGCAGTAAGGAATTGTGATGCTGCTACAGCTGCATAGTTCATCTTTGAAAACATCTTAAGTAGATTTGGATGTCCAGTAATTTTGATGAGTGATCAAGGCACACACTTTCTGAATTTCACTATTCAGGCCTTGACGGAGGAATTTCAGATATAGCATCATAAGAGCACTCCCTACCACCCTCAAGCTAATGGTACGATGGAGGCTTTTAACAAGATTCTAGAAAATGCTCTTACTAATATCTGTAACAGACAAAGAGATGATGGGGACCTTAGGGTTAATGCTGTATTATGGGCTTATAGGACGACATGCAATAAAATTACAAGACACACACCTTTCAGCTTGGTGTATGGACAGGAGGATGTTATGCCTATGGAATATATTATTCCCAGTTTAAGAATTGCTCAAATTACCGAGATGGATGATACAGATATGATGAATGAAAGACTAGCACAGCTGCTTGTCTTAGAAGAAGACAGATTCATCACAGGATTTCATCAAAAAGTGTAGAAGGCACGAGAAAAATCTTGGCATGACAGGCACATACAAAGCAAAAATTTTTAGATAGCAGACCTAGTGCTCCTTTACGACAGCAAGTTTGTTAAGTTTCCAAGGAAGCTCAAGACACATTGGTTAGGGCCATATCAGATTCAGTAAGTCACAAACGGAGGTGTCGTTCAGCTCAGTAAACTGAATGGGGAGCTTGTTCCTACCTTGATTAATGGTAGTAATATTAACCTCTATCATGATAGCCACTCCACCTCATAGCCCTAACGCAAAGAACTATTGGTGCAGATGTCCAGTGTAGTTGAAAGGAGGCATCGCACCCATAAGTAGTCTACGTGGGGAAAAAAAACAGTTCCAAGTACGAGGAATCGCAGTAGGAAATTTTATGTTGCACAAGTCATAGGACACTTGTGGATTTTTTTTTGAACATTGCGGAGTTTCACACCAACTTTGGTTCAGGACGATGCAGTGTGGCATCGTAGCAAGGTGATGATTCCCCGTGCCACGAAGACAATTTTGAAAAGGGACAGAGGACCAGTCACTTCGGCCTATGACAAGCAATTAATCTAGATATGACAGGTATACGTTGCTCTAGATTTGGAAACAGTACAAGGATTGTCCTAGATTTGGTAAATCTTGGTCAAGACTGGTGCGTGCACACAATTTTCAAGGTAGATTTGATCGGATTTTTAGCACTTAATGAGGATCGGGGTGCCCAGTGTTGTCTTGTCCATGCAATAAATGCCGCCAACGGGTCTAGCTTAAGAAACTGTTGCTTCAGAGATTATCGCCTTCATTATAAATGCACAGATCATTCAGACAGAAGGGTTACTTTTGCGATTTCAAAGAGTTATAGAGCAATTTGTAGAGTTTTCCTTGTGTAGAGATACCCCAGTTATAGAGTGCTAGTTTCTCTATTTTTGCAGTCATTACCAGTCCAGAGTATTGCACTTCTTGGTTTATGTCCAATAAGGAACCTTTAGAAGACGTTGTGCGGCAATTCCAGCATGGTGGCCTCAAGTCTGCTATGATGACACCGCCCAGGGTTGTGAAATTAGGTGCACCACAGGTCAGACAGACACCAAGGATGAGGAGTCAAGCTCAGATAGTAGAAGATTCCAGCCCATAGCAGGAAGAAGAAGTTCATATGGAAACAATATACATTGTGCCACGAGTCGAGGATGCACTAGAGGTAACCATTCCCAAGGGTGCTAAGTTTCCTATTTTGCTACTGCCAATAGATCCATTAGACAAAGGAAAAGAGATATGGGACGGAAAAAGAAATGAAATGATGGATATGGAGTGGACTATTCCTGAAGTTAAAGATGAAGACCAGTACACGGTAAGTGATAATATATCAGATGGTGAATTAATAGAGAGGGATTGCTATAGAAGTGAAGTTTAGTCAAAAGAGCTGGAATAAATAAAGAAAAATCACAGTAAAACTCAAGAAAAGGAAAAGGTTACTGAAGTACCACCATATCCAGGATATGTTTCTTACTACAAACCGCAGACAAAGGCTTTCTCTTGGAATGGAATTCATGGTTTGTATAGTTTTCATATGGAAGAAATCCAGACTAAATGAAATGTTTGAGAATGCTGGAAGATACAGATCTACACTGTGATACGAGTTCTAACCCAGATAAAGAGAAAAGGGTATCTCTGGAAGGCTCTCAAAAGCTCAAGATCCTTAAAGAAGCCGTTGATCCACGAAAAGACCTATATGCAACTTTGGAGTATATTGTGCGTAAGGGAATCAGGCCCATGGAATGTCCTGAAGTGGAGGGTAGCAAATTGTTGTTCAAAAATGGAAATGCAAGCTTTGAACTCGTGAGTTCCAGAGCTCTTCCTCTGGATTTGATATCCTTTGGATAGTGTCAAGCTCTGGATGAGGATACATGGAAGAGATAGTGGTCAATATGGTGGAAGACCACAAGGCGTAGATTGTTGAGCTTGAGGCTCAAGCACCAGGAACACCTGAGGCAGATAAGGAAGTAAGGGCATAGGCCTTTAGACTCAATTCAACGCAGATGAAGTGTCACATAGATGATGTAGAGTCATTGTTAGCTGATGCGACAAAGACATGGTCAGAGCTAGATGAGCTCCCAGCTAAACTAGAATTGCAGCAGAGCATCCATAACATAGAGAATGCAACAACACAAATAAAGGAAGAAGTCAAGAGCTTAGGAGCTCTTGCAAAGATGAAGAAGATGACAGAGATGAACCGGTTGCAACAGGAAGCGCAGCGGTTGCGAGGAAAAGAGATACAATTTAATAATCTTCTTCAGCCATATCAGGAACAAATCGCAGAGCTGGTCGATGCGGATGAGTAGAAGGTCTAGGAGTTCACTGCAAGCAAATGTGAAATTGATAGCGCAGAAGACCCCATGATTACTCAAGTCATGCTTGAAGCGGCACAATACTGTGTCGAAGCTATGGACAAAGATGTTGCAGGACTCAGGGAGAGATTCACAAGGACTTCGCAGGAAGCCAAGGAGAAGCTATAGCAAGAGAAGCCAGTTGTTAGTGGCTCAGGGACAAGCCACAAGTAAGTGTTAGGGGACTATTGGAGTAGGGCCCCACAGCTACAGGAAAAGATGCTATATCAGAGCAAAGAAGTCAAAGGAAATAGTACCTAAAGCGGCTGAGAAGAGAGCTCAACCACTGCACTTAAAGCAGCGGTGAAGACAGGAGGGCTTAGCTACCCTCATGAATGGAGAAGAAGCAACAGGCTGAGGTATTAAATACAAAGGACAGAAGGGGAGTGATCGAGGAAGCGGTGCCCATACCCACGATCAGCACTGAGAAGCGTGGAAGAATTAGAGGAGTTTTGGGGTCTAAAATGGGCCTCCTAAGGAAAATAATAAAATAATAGTTAAAATAATAAAATAATATTGATTAATTTTGGAGGAAGAAAGAAAAAAACTACTTTTTGTGTTCGTATTTTCGACATATCTCCCTGTGTTTTTACTCAAATTTCGATTGGGAGAGATCGTTGGATGCGGAATTTGATTCCACATCCAACGAGTACCCACACTGCATGCTTTTCATGGACCCCGCTACCCCAAAAACAAGAAATAACTGAAAAAATGTGATGATGATGTCATCATCACATTTTTTCAGGTATTTCTTGTTTTTGGGGTAGCGGGGTCCGTTAAAAGCATGTAGTGTGGGTACTCGTTGGATGCAGAATCAAATTCCGCATCCAATGAGCTCTCCCGATCGAAATTTGAGTAAAAACACAATGAGATATGTCGAAAATACGAACAAAAAAAGGAGTTTTTTTTAATGACAAATATGTCAATTCAACCATTATGGTTGAATTATTTTATTGAAATTCTATTGGTTCTTGAATTCCAACTCACAAAAACTTATTTTGGCATGTTTTCTTATAAGGCCCATTTTAGACCCCAAATTTCCTCTAATGACTATAGAGAGCTACAATGTGACCAGTAAGCGACAGTCCTGTTGGCCTGATTTTCTGACCTAGGCCAACAAAGGAGATTATGCCCACACAATCAGCTTAAAGCAGTGTTCGGTGTGTTTGGAGTAGCAAAATCTTGTAGGTTATGGTCCTGCTACCAACTGAATTTTTCTCTTAAGGAGAAACTAAAATTCAGTGAAAATCTATCCTAAAGTTATATCTATCTAACTGAACCCTAAAATTAGTTTTAACTACCAAAGTTATCCTATACTTGCTTTCTTGAGGAAAGTCTTTGATTTTTGAAGATTTTTATATTTAATTTTCAAAGTATAAAAGACTATTAAAATTACTCTAAAGATTACACAAATCCTATTTAACAACTGTTAAATGGGAAACTATACTTGAATAATATTAATCCGAACTATCTAAACTATCCTATCTATCCTATCTCAGCTGAGAGCAATTTTGAATATTATATTAATTATCAATTAATAATATGATAAACAGAAAGATAAGGAGTAAGATGTAAATAAAAATACTTAGATCATCTACACTAAATCATTCTACTA
>LPNX011119114.1:244001-374426 GCA_001517045.1 Pseudotsuga menziesii | reverse complement strand
GATCATATACTGAAATATAAAGAGTATCCAAAATAATACCAATCACGATATCAACTTGGAGATTTCCAGTCACATCCCATTCCCAAAGATAAAACTTCAGTCAGGAACAACACTAGTATCAAAATAGTATTTCAAGTATTTCTGCTTCAGTCACTTCATCCCTAATCTCATTAAAATTCCTAGCTTATATAATACTACCAGTCTCTCGATTCATTTTTCCCATTAATGTTGTACGCAATACTATAGGATTCCTATAACTATCAAAGAGAATCGAATCTCTTTTCATCAGACACTTGTCACTAAAAGATAACAATAAAAACAACTAGCCTGAAACAGTTGCTGGTTTAAAGGAACTGGTAAATTCGTGGCTGTGTCGAAGCTCCAGTCTTCAATACACATCCACGTCTTCCAAATGAAACCCGAAATATTAGAAACGTCCTGAAACTGTAAAGGATAGCGATGACATACCCACCTGTTTTAAACAAAGAAAAGCATTTTATTAGAAACCAATTAAAATAGGAATAACGAAAGAAACTATAATTCATATGTGTGCCTATAAAATCTATGATTTTATAGGAATGCACCAAAGAGCTATTATTACCTATTGACAAAGAGACAAATCATGTAACCAAAAATGTGAATAATCATTAAGCTCTCTTTTGCAAATCAACCACTCTTCTGGCTTTGGCTAGTTTGGCTTTAAGCCTGATAATCACTAACTTTTGTTTTTATACTCGTTCAAGCAGATGTTGATTTGTACCTATTATTGACCTTTTCACCTTTTTATATTGGTTCTTTTTTATATTCATTTCTTTCCACCTGTTAATCCAGTTCAACAACTCCTCCGTGAACATCTTATTTTCCTCCTCTATCAGAGCTACATTGCATTGACACTACCTAAGTTTATCTTTCAATTCTATAATATTGGACTCATGTACCCTATCCAGAACTTGTTGAAGAGTTTCTTCTTCATTTTTGTGACATGAATCGACTGTCTGAGGAGGATCGGGATTATCTATGCTTTGACCAGATGATTGAAGACTGATAAAAGATGGTTTGGGATCCGAACCATAGGCGTCCATACATCATGGAGCAACTTCTGCCTTACCGGACTCTGTAGTGTTTTTAACCGATTTTGCACTATTATCCTTTATAAGAGTGGGTTCATTTATATGATTAGTTGATGGAACATCATCCTCAATATGGACAATCGAAGGCTGAGTACCCTGTTGATTAGTCATAGGAATAGAAACTGTAGGTGCATTATTCATGCTTCTAGTAACTCTCCTCGAATGAACAAACACAAGATTTTTTGATTTAAAGCCTCCTCTGTCACAGCATACCTGTGCTAGTTGATATAGTTTATGCATAGATTCCTTTCCATGTTTACGAGGATTATTTGGCTCAGATATATTTTTACAATCAACAGCGTTAATATCTTCATTTTTGGTTAACCTGTCCTCTGTCTTTGCAGGAGACCTAAAACATTTATCAGATGGGGATCGGTTCAAGGTTGCTTCAGAGTAACAGGGAGCTAAATTCCCACCACCATCATTACTGATACTAGCATTCATGGGTGTATGGGCTTCTTCAATCCCTTTATCCTTTGATTCATCCTTAGGAACATTACTAACCTCAGTCTTTATAGTAGCCTTTCGTTTCCTACGGGTCTTTGGGGAAGGGGTTGGCCAAAATTGGGTCAGCCCAAAATGACATTCAACTAAAAATTCATCCCATGATTTTCCATTAAAAGACAACTGATGCTGTATTATAATTTTGGCTAAACCATGATGAAATAGGCTTCTATCAGGATTATCGAAACTTTGAACTGAATGCGACATTTTTTCATACTTTGCCAAAGATAAAACGGTAGATTAAGTTTATAGCATTTTAATGCTAACATGAGTTGTAGGTGGTAATAATGAAGGTGGAAAAATCGTCCTTCACACGATACATACCTGACCAAGATCTCCTAGCATGCTCGCCATTCTGGCTTCAGAAACTTGACTGAAACCCCAATTTTTAGTTTTGCATTATCCAGAAAAGGCATCAACAAGGACTGATACTTCTTCTTGTTTACTTTACATCCTTTAAACCAATGCTCCCCAGTCTATGGGAGCCTCGTTTCCTCTACAATTTTGTCTTCGTCAACGATGAATTTGAAACCCCCAATCTGTGCTACGTTTTCTTTCAAACTCAAAGCAAACAGTTTGGTCACCTCCACGTTATGTCCACTGAAGCTCCTGAAGAAATTCCCCCTTCCAATTTTCTCAAATAGCAGGGAAATCTTCTCATCAGCTTCAATAAGCTCTGACCCTGAGATTTCAAAACGACTCAACAGAGCCATGGACTCCTCACCACTATCTTGATTGCGAAATGGAATGAATGGGGTAGTGAAGAGGGAGGGGATAGGTATCCAGGTGCATGACATGATGCGAAATATCAAATCTTCACATGCTTCATATCTGATAGTGATGAAGGCTCTAAATTTGGCCATTTTAACCGGACTTAGAGATGATGAATGCTACAGCCAATGTTCCGTTATGATAAATGCATGAATAGCCACGACTAACAGTAAAACTTATCCAATTCTACATATCAGGGATTATCCGATTCATGAATCGTAAATCGAGACATTGATTACAAACAGTGGGCATGATGAGCTCATACAACGTTACAAAATGAAATGGATATCAACATTAAATCCTGCTGATACAATTCATTAATATATTCACAGTTGTCAGTTAATCGCACGGTGTTAGCCAAATCTCCATGCCAACGCAGTGATCCACGTAACAGGTGTTATTTATTTGACATATGGGTCATGTATCCTTGTAAACACTGTCAATTGATGGTCTCCTCCGGATTATACGTGAAAGGTGGTCGCGTTTATTAACATGGTGATATAGTATCAAAACCATAAACCCTAATGTTTTGCAATACAACTAACTAATAATCCGAATAATCATTTAGGCCATGTATATACATAGAGTTTCATTTTGAAATATAATATTAAGACTTTACAAAACCTCATCCATTAATATCCCCAATCGAATTTGATAAGATGCAAAGCCATCAAACTATGGCATATAAAGATTTCAAAATGATATTTATTTATTTGCTTTTTCACTAGCTATATATACACAATTTTTACAAAATAATGATATGATATTAAGTTACCTATAGAATGTGAACTCTTCAGGTTTTAATAAAAATTTTAATTTAATAATTCACCTCAAATTATAGGACTTTAGGAACTTTATAATATCTTGTCAATAACCAACTTCAAACAAATTCTAAATGTGTTTTCGTTGACCCCCAATTAGCATATTATCTCTTTGAATTTCTTAAATCATATATAATCAGATAGATTAATTAATGATAGAATTGATTATATAAAAATCTATGAAACTGATAGCTGCTAATTATCACAAGTATGAAAATGTTGTCATTTGACTCTTCTACAATTGAGAGTACCTTCAGAATCGAAGATTTTGAAGGCACTCTTTTATAATATTTTAAAAGAAAATCATAAAAGAGAGCTGATATCCCTTCATCTTAATGAAAAATGAAGGGGTTGTTGCTGGCTACCAACAAGTCCAAAGTATAGATACGTCGACTATCACAGTTAGGGTTTTTGGGTTACTCTTGGGATAGGCCCACAGTTCTGTATCAGGGTGAGACCTTCGGGCCACCTATTTAAGAATGTATTTTGTATTATGAAGGGTTAGATAATCAACAAGTTAGATAGTAGAGAGTTGGGTTGATATAGTAGTTGTCAGTATCGTAAGACATTGAAGAAGAGTCGAGCTCTGGTTCTGTTGTTCAGTCTATAGTTATCTTACTGTAACCAGTAGACGACTCCTTGAGCATGAATGTAACAATCTGCAGGGATTGAGAAAGAGAGAGAAAGAATATATTGTAAGAAGAAAGCATAACAGAAGAGAGAAGAGATCTAATAGAGAAGGGCTCCCGGATGAGTGTGCGGAGTTTCCCAGAAGATCTCAAGCTGCATCATAGGTTGCAGCGGAACTGTGTGTACTCTCTCTAGATATAATATAAACACAAGTTCCTGTGGACGTAGCTTCCTTCCTGGAAGTGAACCACGTAAAATCCGTGTGTTGTGCGACTGTTCATGTGATTGTGCTTTACTTACTTGCTATCTGCTATTTGTTACATGAGCTTAGTTAACAGTTAATGAATGTATGTATGCTATCCTTCAGTTTACAGTAACATAGAAGGTTAAATCAAGGATGAATGTGTTAAGTATTCTTTATATGAGTTTATCAGTGCTTGATTCGCAACAATAACAGTTACTGTGTTAAGTGGCTTCTTTATTTTTAGTTCAGCAAGGTTGAGCGTGATTAAGGTTAAGCATGTTAGACTGTAGAGGCTAAGTGAAGTTGTGTAACACCTTAATGAAGGTTAACTGAGCTATTATACCCAGAGAGGAAGCCTCTGGATCTCAAGAGTTGATAAGCATCTTAAGTCTCACTGTAGGAAGCATCGCAGTGTAGAAAGACGATATTGTACCGTCGGGGAGGCTGCGGGGTGAGATATCGCAGGAGAAGAGCTAGGCTGAAGAGTAAGTTCATGCATCATCCTAGAAGCTGCGATGTGATAAGAGCCAATATCATAGCAGAGTCTGCTAGGAAGAGATATGCAGTGTTTATAGAGAGACTCAGCTGGTAAAGTCGAGTCAGGAGAACGTAGGATGCTCCAGAACCTAGTTGAGGACACCTGAGTCTTTAGCCAACCCATCTAAGATCACTTCGGGTGAGACTCCAGGCCGTTCCGTGGTTTGTCGCCGAAAGGGCCATTGAGCTAGGGGTTTTGTTGGTACAATAATTAAACTCGGGTCTGCCCAGAGAAGACCAACAGAAAACTCCAAAAGGATTTGGATTATGCACACATCCCGATGTATACAGTTTTAGTGGTCAAACCCATGTATATACGTGCTTATAGGTTTAAAAGTCACGTATATCATTTTTCATATGTTTTTAGGGATGATCAAGGAAACATCAAAGGACAAAAAGTGGTCCATAGGGTCTAAGGAGTCTGCAGGGGGATAGGGGAAGGCCATACAAAGTGTGATTCACCTAGAGTGGTGAAATCCGCTATAACAACTGCCTGCCCACTGTGTTATTGGCATGGTTCTCAGGTGGTACCATGTATCTCGCAAGGGGTAGCCATGGTGCCCACATTTTGAGTTTTAGGGCTTGTTGTATGGGCCCAAAAACCCACCAAATCTCAAAATAAATGCTATGAAATGAAAGATAATGGTTTTAGCTATTACCTACAACTAACGATGCTGAAAACGGGCAATGGAAACTCCCGGTATCAGCTGTGGAAGATCTGGCTAAGAAAATGCTACAAGTGCTCTCTGCTAGAGGTAAATAGTGAAATGATTTGATTTTTTACTATTTGCTTGACTTATATAGGCATTTTTGGGTCTGAATTGCTATAGTTTTGATGTAAAATCATGTTTTAGTCAAAATTTATCTGTCGTAATCCCTAATTCTAGTTTTGAATGCATTTAACACTTGCTCTTGAGACTATTGCAGGATAGGAGAACTCTAGCAAAAATCTTTGAAAGTTTTTTTATGGCTTTTTCGCACTTTCATAAAACGGAAAAGTTCGATGAGAATTTATTATGACACTTTGATCATGCTCTTTAAACCTAGTATCAAAGGTTTGAGTCTATTTTTGAATCTTTCCAGGCTCGTAAAATTTGACATTGTGTAAAGAAACATTATCGAGTCTTCTTTTCACATATTTTTTCAAACTCCTTAAACATGAAAAGATCGTCAAGTCTATTTCCAAATCTTTTCAGGCTCGTAAAAAGTGACATTGTGTAATTAAACCTCAGGGAGTCCTCTTTAAACTCTTTTTATGCTCCTTAAATACGAAAAGATTGTCGAGTACTTGTCTCCTTTATACTCGTAAAAGTATTTGAAGAGTTGTCCTTCCGACGGTAAGTTATCTATTTTTTGGTTCAGATAGGACTACTTACAAAAAAGGAACGCTCCAGCCAATCATGACTGGAATAATTCTCTAAGGTATGATTTAATACTTTTTCGGGCCTTAGAGAAGAAATCATATGAAAAAAGGACCCTTTGGAGTCTTCTTCCGTATTCATTCAGACTCTCTAAAGATGAACGATACCAAGTTTTCTTTTGGTGGACTCGTTAAAATTAAACATTGAAAGACCCATTTTGGGAATGAACCCCTCCTCTCTCAGGTTCATAAAACGTATGAGTCTGGACTTGTCTTCTGACAAGATATATCAAGTGTTTTTTATCCTCTTTGATCTCATAAAATCAAAAAGAGGCACTCATCAATCATGATGGGGGAAATAGGAAGGGAATCATTTTGCAAATAATGGCAGTGGTTTGTCGTTACCTTTGAACATGGCACTTGTCGACACAATCATGTCAGTCAATTAGGTATTCATATGATCTCCATGACGATCCACTTTCATGAGTCATGTCACTCCTTTGAGTCTTTCAAAAGAATGCATTGTCCACTATCGCATTGTGTGTTTGTCCCTTTCAGTCATGCTGCCAAGTATTTTTGTCGTGCCGCCCGATGTTCAAAGGGGATTTGAAGAATTTTTACCTCTACAGTCTACACAATATTTGTGTCATTATCTTTGATTCGGTCTTATGTTTGCTACATACACATCATTCCAGAACTATGTTCCTAGTTTCGTGTTGTCGATGAGGGACTCATCATGGCCCTCCTTCGACAAGAATTTTCCCATCAACGTCAGCTTATTATCTGGGAAATAGTCTTAGAAACAATATTTAGTACCTTGAGATCTGTATGCCTTAATGACAGATTCTCTCACTCTTGACATGGGTTCACATCATTGACCTTTTATCAATAGAGTCGACTGGGTGTTCGACATCAGGACATCTATTCACACTTAGTAGATTGTACTAGAGTACCTTGGGAATAATTGACATTAACGGTGATATCCCTTGCACTTGTTAACGGTTCACATCATTGGCTGGTAATCAGGTGGTTTCTACAATGTTTTACTTTAGATCATTGGAATCACATGGATATAATCATACTTTGTGGAAGACGAGACGAAGACCCTGGGTGTTAGTTTAAAATCGCTCATTTCTTTTCCCTAGGTTGTGATGGAGTTTTGTATATCTATCATGGATCCACATTTGTATGGTTGTGGCTATGCTCAAATTTGCATCTGTATGACATAGATCTGCATTGTATGTCTAGTAGCTATGTCCAAGTTTGAGTCCTCTATCACATGGATCTATTTTGTATTCTAGTAGCCATGCTTATTTATTCCTCTCATGGATCTTCCTTGTATTGGTCTGCAGCCATGAGTTTGGTTACTTGTGTCTATGAGTCAAAATATTGTTGTACTACAGATTCCTACTTGACGACATGCTCTGATAGAGCTGACATTTTCATCTCATGGCGACTACTTGTTCTCTCAAAGCTCTCGTTTATCATATCCCTCTAAGACTCATGCTTTGGGGGGCATCCTGTTATACCAAAATCCTATCACCATCATGTGATAAGACATTTCACATACCTACTTGCCCTGAATCCCAACTTCTGGAGTGGAAACCCATACTAAATGTCAATCTTTCATACAAATTCCCAACACTGCGCTTACCTTGTTATCCACGAGTGGTACCTTGTTCGTACCGCCTATCCCCTATTTCCCACAAGCGGTGCCACCGCTTATGGCCCTTGGTCCATACATGGTTATTACCAGAACTGCTCTGTTATTGAAGGAGAAATGCGGTACCTTGGGAAAAAAGGGAAAAAGAAAAGTTTCTTGAGGCTTATATATGATAATTCTTGTTTCCTCCCTTATCCCCACTGGTGTGGGTCAGTTGAGCTCGAGATCCCTCATCCTAGGATATTAGAGGCCACCTCACCCACTAATATCTCAGCCATCCCTATCCTTCTAGCCTTATAAATACAAGCTTATGGCCATGGTTGACGGGGAGAACACTTAAGGTATTGTTGTGTTGTTGGATTGATCACTTGGTCCATATAATTGGAGAGGATAGAGAGAGCTAGATTCGTAGCTTACGGGGATGAGAATGTTTGGTTTCATGGAGATGCATGTCAACACTTAGGCTTGGTTGTAAACTTCTTCATATTTCTTTAATGCAAGTTGATTTCTGTCCCACATATATTGTTGTTGTTTGATTTCACATGTATGTTGTTAGATTCCTTAGTCACTAACATAGATTAGTAGATTATATTCTGGTGGTTTTGATATGTTTGCGTGTTGAAGCTTATTGCAGGTACACAGGGTAAGGATCGAAGCATTACATTCCAGGTATCTACGGCATCTAGGGAGAGTCTTCAACCTCTGTCCTCTATTTTTTTTGGATCTAAACCATTCAAACCAGTGGAACATGTTGCTATCCATAGGAGGTGAAATATTCCAGCTAACAGTGGCAAATGTTGGCCTCCCATGAGATTCACAAGTAATCTAGTAATCAACAACCACTAGAACCCATTCTCCCTGAATGCATAATTAGAATGTATATAATCCTTCCTCATTATATTGAGGAGTTATGATAACTTCATATATGCGTGATTCCTCTGTTAATACTACCATAATATTAAAAAACCAATAATCACCTAGTTGAACCTGACAGATATCAGAAGGATTAGCTACTCCTGCAAAAAGACATGGATATAAATCCCCACAATTCTCTTTTACCATCTCATATGATCAAATCCACTCACTTACAACCTGTAACTTTGTTGTGGGATTTTCTAGGTCTATAAACAAGGATTTATTACTCGAAGGAAACTCATGATCCATAAAGTGTGCTTCCCCTCTACCCACGATGTCTTCTTTAACAACCAACTCAACAAAACACATGCCTTGATTTATCTCCTATTTTATTTCCATCTTAGGTTTCCTTACATTTACTATAATGTAATCGATATCTAAGGCTAACCCCTCTTTTTATTCACACTAACAATATATTTGTCCTTCAAGATACAAGTAGGTTGAGAGGATGGCAAGGTGAATCCTATTATATCAATGGAGATGGGACGAAATTCATTGGAAATGGATTTAAGAATAGGATTATGCTGAAACTGGTGATATTTTGCTAAGGTTGGGACGCGGTTGGAGACAAAAGGAGGTGTCGGCTCGGGAAAGGGGCATAAGAAGGAACTTTGCATGCATAGCCAAGGAAGATGCAATGTGCCCATGATAGAAGCAAAGGAAGAGTGCAAAGGATAAAAAGGGCCCATGAAGGTAGAACAGAAAAGTGCATGACAAAGGAAAGGCAAGCGCATATGTGTGCAAGGGGAAAATGACCGAAAAGCGACAGATACAAAATACAGATCATGGCCGTATAAGATGGTGTAGGCTTGCAGCTATGCAGGTATGAGAAGATATTTTTAAGTCAGGATGATAGTGCCTTGTGTCAAGTCATGATCACCACAACTATAAATAGACGGGTGGCTAATGGTGATGGCTACCAGACTATCAGGATGTATTTGGCCCTACGTGGCCATGTAAATTAGTATAAATAGGAAGGATGTAATGGTTAGAGGGTTGGTCAATTGGTCTGTAAGGTTTTCATTAATATTTCTTCAGTTTCCAATAGATTTTTATTTAGCAGTAATCCATGGAAGGGGATGCCTATTATGTTGTAATGTCATAGCGATCTAAGAGGAGTAGACTCAAGAAGAGTATGGTAGCATTAGAGGGGATGTTGAGCCACGGATTTGGCTGCAGTGGGAGCAAACCACTAGGAGTAGGAGTAGAGTAGAAGAGAAAACCAGAGAGCATGAGAAATATTAGTCTAAAATTAAATACATGTCTCAAGATTAGTCTGCACCCTGCAGACTGTAAGGTTCTATATCCTTTCTCATGCCAAATGAGGAGCACCTTGGTGGTTTTTCCTAGATGGGTTTCCATGTTATTTCTTGTGTCCAAATGAATGATTGATGTGGTGAATGTTTGTGTGATTGATTAATAGTTTCTTTCTGTGTAACGTTAATTATGGTTCAGTTCTTGTTAGTTTCTTGCAATTGGTAGATGGATGAACAAAATATCTTGCTAAATTGACACTGTATAAATGTACATCATTCTAGATAATTTTTGTTATGAATCCCAACTTGAGTCATAAAGCCGATTGATGTGATTCAGCTATGCCGCATGAGTTGCACCAGCTACGAAGGAGAAAGGAAATTAAGGTCACGCGTGATGAAATATAGTTGTGCTCATTCACGCAGAACCACCTCCTCCGTCCAGTTGCCCTGCTGCCTTCATTGAGCTCCTTGGTTGCAAACCAAGGGACTATTCTTCCCCAACAATCATGGAAACATGGTTCCGATGGTTACCCATCTATGATATATCTCAGGTGAGACTGTGCCTGCTTCACAAATGTTGCCGATGGGGCTTGCTCTCCGGTATCTCGGGTAGTTGTTGGATCGGTGGGATACTCAAAACTTGGGTCGCACAAGTGGGGAAAAGTGTCCAAAAAATGGTTCTGTTTCCGACACCTTTTTATTAAATCAGGAGGATGGTGTGGCACCCAGCGAAGGAGGAGATAGAAGACTGGTTGGATGCTAAAACATTGGTGTTTTCACAAGAAGAAAGTCCAGGAACACGGTTCATCGCAAAAATATGGTTAGATGATTATATATACTCTAATATTCATGAGATCTTCTTTGCTGAGTTCCCTATCCTACTGCATGAATGGTTGGTAGGATTGGTATCTAGATGGACCAACTACTAGATAAGGGATATTACCAAGTGGAGTGACCAATTGGTTCAAGAGGTAACCAGTGTAAGTAATGCTGTCTCAAGAGCTGTTGATTTATGGGTTGATAGTATATTGCAAGGGTATATTACTGAGTTTGCAATAGATACCATAACTTCATAGAGTTAAAATGAACAATATTTCTTCCAAGGACCACGAAGGAGATACTTATTGAGCATAAGTACATGGATAAAACTACTTGCTTATGAGAAGGGTCTTTTTCACCTGGATAGTTAAGCCATATGTTTAGGAAGGGGCTATGTCACTAACAAGCAGGTAAGAATATGGGGAGGAGTATGTTGAGATGTTCCCCAGAAGAATAGAACCTGAACTCAAGGTTGGAATCCTAAGGAGTGGGAGAAGATTTAGATCAGGAAAGAGAAGGAAAACTGAAAGGGTCTGATGGAATCCTAGTTTGTTTGAAGGAAGCGAACATGAACTTCAGTCATGTGAAAATGAAGGGTCTTGCGATGAAGAGGAGGACTACAGTCCTATCTCAGAAGGACTTGAATATCTAGATAGCTCTGACAAGACCTCAAGGTTAGAGCATAGTTATATAACAGCAGCTATATTTCCTGAGACAATATCTAGAGTCTCATCCCTTGAAAGGACCTCTAACTCGAACAACACTAGTCTTGAAACTAGTGCACTAGAAGGTGCAAGTCAGTTGAACCCTGGCCCAGAGAACTCGAACGCCAACCCAATGGCTGCGGCAGACGTTCGGTTACCTACATTTAATGGAAATGGAATGGAAGACCCTGAAAAACATTGGTTCCTATGTGAAGCTATGTGGATGGTACGTTTGGTCCATGGCGCCGATGTCAAGAAAGCACATATGATTACAACCTTGAGGGGTCACGCCCTGGATTGGTTCATGAAATTTTGTACAGTCCTAGTTGGAATGCAATAAAAGACCCTCGAGGAAATCTGAGCTACAATGATCTTATAGTTCAGAAAACCTAAATCAGAATTACAATGTATTACTGAGATTATGGAGATTAAATAAGCTCTAGCAAAAATTGTGTAAGATTTTGACCAAAGATTCAAGATGTTGATGGCTAAGGTAAGCTTCCAAATGTCCGATGTACATCATAAGGAGTTGTTTATTTCCGCTCTGCTACCACATATATGAGGGCTATTGATGCAGCAGAAGATTGAGTCATAGACAGAAGCATTGGAGCTGGAAATGAAGCTAGAGGCCTCTCCTATTGCTGACTGTGCCACCAGAATGGTTCAGATTCAATCACAGCTAGCCAACCTCACACCACAACTTTAGGATATCAAGAAGGGAAAAGAAGGCCAAGAGGACTTGTGGTGCAAAAAATGTAGAATGGATGGACACACGAAGGATAACTGTCCAACCTTCATGAATTATGTTGCATCTATAACACCCAACCCATTAAATGGGAAAGGGCTACCTCGGTGTCAGATATGACATTCAAGAGGTCATCGGGATGAGGAATGTGTGTATTTGTAGAAGGTTGTAAGTACCCCTGCAAAATTATTTTGTAATTTTTGTATATCGGTAGGACATAATGAAAAATATTATAGAGCATACTAGTTCTTGAAAGAGAAAACAATTGATGCATACTTAATGAAAAATGAGGGGTTCCCTCAGGTTGAACAGGTGCAATCCTTGTACCAAATTGTATAGTTCCCAGCTAATCAGTACCAACAATCATATGCACTTCAACAACATTACGTGTAGCAAAACCCCTATCAGCAAAGCTGCAAGCAGAACCAGTACTCACAACAACAACTACACCATCAGGGAAGGGGTGGTGGAAAATTTATAGGAAGAGGTGGTGGAGGAGGATTTGGTAGGGGGAGAGGTCCAGTTACATGTTATAAATGTGGACAAGTAGGTAACTTTGCCAGATATTGTTTAGAGCTTGCAAGGACATGCTCATATTGTAAAGGGCGGGACCATAATGTTGAACAATGCCCTCATCTGATTGCAAAGTGGCAAGCAAGAAATATTGCCACACCCAACCCCCCACCAAACTTGAACCTAAATTCCAATGCAAATTTTTAGATGATCGTGGCTGAACCACAAGACCTGAACATTGCTACCATAGCAAGAGGAGGTGCGACGACTGGAGTAGAGCAAGATAACCCACAAGAAAAAATGCAACCACAAGTGAGGCTGGCAGCGCAGAAAAAAGAATCACCGACTAGCCCAAAGAAAAAGAAAGTATTCTGGGATGTGCAATCAGTCTTCATAAGCCCTAATGTACCATCAACTTCAATAGAAGTCAAGGACATGCCGGAACAATTCCAACACCTATTACAGAAGAAAGCTTCAACTGAGGTCAATAAGTTGAGGCCTCTTCTATTAAGTTGTTTGATGCTAATCCAAGATAAAGATGCTATTGTAGAGCTACAAGCAATAATAGACGAGATCCATGTAGTACCACACATTGAGAATAAGGTTAACCAAGTATGACAAAAATGTAAGACTGGATGCGAATTGAGAATGAATGCGCATATAGGTGATTATGACATGGACTACATCATTTTAGATCTAGGGTCAGATGTCAATATCCTAATGTGTCAAACTTGGGAAAGCATCGGTAAGCCGCACTTGGACTAGTCTCCTATCCAGCTATGTCTTGCCAATAAGGAATATGTACTAGCCATTGGATGATTGAGCAATGTCATTGTCAATGTGGAAGGATTGCGCACATATGCAGACTTTGAGGTCATCGACATTGTAGATGATACAAATCCTTACCCTACACTACTAGGGATAGATTGGGCTATAAACAATAAAACATTTATAAATTTAAAGAAAAGGATCCTCTCCTTTGAAGATGAGGAAATGAGAGTAGTATCACCCATTGATCCAATTGAGGGGAAAAGATATGTTGAACCTCTTTATATTGAGGGGCATGTCAACTATTTCGATCAAATCTTCAATGTTACAGCTATGCACAAAGATCATATAAGTTTGACGGCAAATGGGAACCTAAGTTGGAAGTGCACAAGTTCATGTACATCTAATTCAAGAGAGGCTTTAGAGAATTGGAAAAATAGGTTACATGAAGTCTCCATGAGAAGGTGTGCAAGAGTCACAAGGTCTGTGCGATAGGTGGAGACTGAGTAAATGTATTTACCCACCTATGAGAGTTTCATATACACTTTGGATATAGGACCCAAGACCTAGGATAACTCTGAGCAGCTACGACAAGAAACCCAACAGTTCACGCATATAGTTCTAAAGGATGAAAAACACCCTATAATTCATAGTACAATCCATCAAGACAAGGGGGGTATAGTCGAGAAGATCAACGATGCTAATGCTCACTGACACAGCACAGCTACTCAGTAAGACAAACTACCCAAAGACACAAAAGATAGACCAACTAACTATAGCGGACCAAAAATAGTGGAACTAAGTAAAGATCACAGAGTAATACAGAACCACCCACAAAATGAAGTAGTTGTACAAATCGCAGATCTCCTTAAGGAATATTAGACCCTCTTCCCTTTAAACGACACAGAAATAAAAGGGATGGTGGAATACTTAGAGAGGATGAAGATACCTTTGCGATTGTAGACTAAACCAACTCAACAACAATTACCAGCATGACATTGTCAATATATCAGGGTGAAGCCATCCATAGAAGGAAGACTTATCCTACACTATGATAACAGAGCCTTTGCACACCCACACAACCTAAAGGAAACTTGGCTACAGCCATATACCATTGCACCAACTATGCATGTGGGCACAACACAACTTCAGAAAAGTCGATGGTACCCACGTCGCAATTTTGGTAAATGATAGTTTCCTGAACCCTTAATCCGACATGTATTAAAAAAAAAAAGCAGCCAAAAGATGTAAACCATTCTATTGCAGGATTGAGACAAAACCAATAGAAAGAATGAGCAATAAATTACCCAAGGGTCACATCATCACATATACCCAAGCGGACAACCTAAAATGTGCAAGAGGTAAGACAGCTAGGCACCAAAGCATGCAAAAAGTAGGAATGACAGGCTGACTAGCATTAACCAATGGATCCATGCCAAAATATTTGTACTACTGGGCCATTTGTGTGGCCTTAAATCAACCTAGTACGAGAAGCAAGGTGGTGTACTATTATCTCTCATCAACCATCTTAGCATTAATTTCCATTACTAGTCTGACAAGTACAGCTCGAAAGGTTAGCTATAGAAATTAATGAAGAAAGCATTGAAAAAGGAAATTTGAGAGCATGATTCGACCTTAAACTACTGTCAAATAAATGATTGAAAAACATTGCCCGATATCTAGATATTTGTTTCTCCATCAAGAAATTTTTCTATTACACACTGAGAGCATCAGAGCCGAGCTATTACAGACCTACATCTTGTCACCCATTTTCTATCCCGTTCAATCCCATGGTAATTAACATTCCCAGCAAGAGTGAGGCTTCAGATACCCTTGTCATCTCTGGCTACCTAATTGATGAGGAATTAGAAATACAGTCAACCACAAGCTCACAACTGTACCAGTCACCAGAGACTGACACAATGGCAAGAACAAGGAAGCCACAAACAATTCCAACTCCTGGTTTGCGTCCTGTGCCGAACCCAGTCTAGGAAATACCAATTATTCCAGGCAAGTCATCTGCATGACCGCAGTTGAGACAAAAGAAACATAAAGTTCCAAACACTCCAAGCGAGCGAGGAAAGAGACCTGCGGCTGACCAGGGAACTGATGATGAAGATGAAGAACTGCTACCACAGGTAGATCCATAGAGAGAACAGACCGAACCAAAATTTCTAGCTTACATTAGACCAAGAAGACTTGGAACGGTGCATGCAGATCTCCCAGTGAAACTAGTGACCACTTTGATAGCACCAAGGATCCCTGTTGACATACCTTTACTGAAGGACATCCTCCCCACCTTAGCTGTTTTGAAACTCTAGGGCTATGACACTCAGCGACAAGAGGGATTACAGATAATAGACTGCATGGATATAATACAGACTGGTGAACCTGCTATCAAGATAATCAAACCATAGACATGGGTTGAGGGATTAGCCACTTCAGGCCTAACAAACATGTTGTTCATGCCTCATTTTGTCCATAGTGTATAGGCCAGTATGTATGTAAATCACTTGTTGGTCTACGTTCATCGTAGATACTTATGGTTGGATCAGCCATACCCAATTATTGTTGAACTAATAGCGAGAATTACAGGGCTCCCAAGCGAAGGAAAGACCCTCTACCTTACCTCTCTAAGAATAATACTTGGTACATTAATCAGAAGCAAAACCTTTAGCATGCAAGGTGGGGATACTTAATTGGGCCTATTAGGGAAAAACGTGTATAGGTTGCTACAAAAATATTATCCTGTAAAATATTTCATAAAGCGGTACCGACGCAATGTTCCACTGGGGTAATAGAAATTGCATATTTATGTGCACGAGGACAAAAAATCAACTGGCCATGGTACTTGCTCAATGCCCTACTCGAAGATGTCATGCTAGTGTAACAAAAGGAAGGTCATAAATTATACTATTCGTGGCTATTAACTTTGATTTCCTTCACTGTCTGGGCTGACCCCCCCGACTATCTACATATGGATGTCCCGATATCCTGTTTGGGGGAGAAATATCAGAATATATGGGAAAACAAGGTCGAAACCAAGCAACAACAAGATAGCAATGTGGTATTCGTCTTGCATGCAGAGGCACTGGGACATGTTGTTCGGTAAATCCACAGGATCCACACCACAAATGTGTAAAGGTATGATTCTTTTGTCAAATTTGAAGTTAATATGCATCATATAAATCTTTTTCCTATGAAAGGTCCACCTCAGCAAATACATCAAGCCAGATTCATAGTAAGCAATGATTATGTGGACACAATTGTCAATATCTAGCTAGAGGAATGGTGCGTCCCACTTGTAGAACCACTTCCTGAAGAGAAAAATGTAGAAGAACCGCCAATTCACCAAGTTCATGGTGAAGAGCAAGAAGGTTATGATACCCAGGGGGATCCATCGCAAGAAAACATGGAATATGATGTTGATAAAGAAGACTCAGACCACCACCCTTCCACGCAACCACATGCTGAAGAAAAAACGCAAACCCGTGTATAGCCTGAAGAAGGCCAATTATCATGAAAAAAGTAGAAGGCAAACAAAACAGCAAACACCACTACCTTAACGGAGGATGAGTTGCAAGAAATTGCCACTACCATGGAAAACGTTGTGCAATATAACCTTCGTGTCATAAGGGCATAGCAAGAGAGTATCGCTACCCAAGTCCAGACCCACCTCAATCAGTTAACAACAGCTATGAATGAGGTCAAGCACACGGTGGACACCAAATCATATTGCATTGATCCTAACATTCCACTACTCACACCGCCATGGGAACCACCAATCAAGGTACTCATTTAGATGTAAGCACTTGACATAAATGAAGAGACAACTATAGATACTGATAATAGCACTGCCAAAATAGACTTCTCCAAGTTGCTCTTGAACAAGATCCATGTCATCTAGCAGGTACCTATAGTAGAACTTTGACTAAGGAAAAGTGATGTTGCTCATCAGGTAGCAAAATAGAAAAAGAAGGCAAAACTACATGAGACCCTCTTGCAAGGAAAGGAGTAGGAACTACAATAGCGCATCAACTCCTTGGCTGAGAAGGAGAAGGAAATCTTAGCCCATGAGCAAAGTTGTGTCACATTGGTAGATTCCATCGCAGCATTTCCGCTGGAGGTTGGGAAGTCCGATGAAGAATCCTTGGATAAAATGGCCAGGATTGCAAAGATCGCTCAAGATATTCAGTGCCAAGTAGAATATCTGCAAGCCCAGTAGATACCAAGCACACCCATAGACGTGCTGGCAGAAATAAAAATAGCAGTGTCTGAAGCTGCTACCAAAATTAAAAGTGGAGAAGTAATCTGTGCAATGGCTGCAGACAATGTTGTGAACATTTGGGACCAATTTTGCAACCATTTGGGACAATGTTGTGACCATGTAGCTTTTCATAATCATTTTCCAAAATTGAGATCCAAAAATTATTACCCTTCTTACTAGTGGCAAATGTTGGCCTCCCACGAGATTCACAAGTAATCCAGTCATCAACAACCACTAGAACCCATTCTCCATGAATGCATAATTGGAACGTATATACTCCTTCCTCATTGTATTGAGGATTTATTATAACTTTAGATATGCATGATTCCTCTATTAATGCTACCATAGTACTCAAAAACCAACAATCACCTAGTTGACCCTGACAGATATCAGAAGGATTAGTTGCTCCTGCAAAAAGACATGGATAGAAATCCCCACAATTCTCTTTTACCATCTCATACGATTGCATCCACTCACTTACAACCTGTAACTTTGCTATGGGATTTTTTGGGTCTATAAACAAGGATTTATTACTCAAAGGATACTCCTGGTCCATAAAGTGTGCTTCCCCTCTACCCACGATATATTCTTTAACAACCAACTCAACAAAACACATGCCTTGATTTATCTCCTCTTTTGTTTCCATCTTAGGTTTCCTTACATTTATTATAATGTAATCCATATCTAAGGCTAACCCCTCATTTTATTCACACTAAAAATATCTTTGTCCTTCAAGATACAAGTAGGTTGAGAGGATGGCAAGGTGAATCCTAGTATATCAATGGAGACAAGATGAACTTCATCAGAAATGGATTTAAGAATAGGATTATGCTAAAACTGGTGATATTTTGCTAAGGTTGGGATGTGGTTGGAGACAAAAAGAGGCTAGGAAGCCAAATATTCTTAGTGAGGAATATGATGTTGCTTTTGATCATGATGAAGATCATATTGTTGAATGTGATGCTAACCTAAAAAACCATATCCTTGTTTCTCAAGAGTCAGACTATGGTGATGATGAATCTAATATGGAAGGACAACTTTTGAAACCAGTTGTAGATGAGGATGTTGTTTATGAGTTATCAAATGATGGAGATTTGGAAGAAAGAATCATGTGTCAGTGAGTTCTTGAGGAATATGCAAGTAACTTTCCATGCCTTAATGTATGAAGTTGAACATCATCCTAAGCTTTTCTATGCCTCGATAATTGGTAATTGTAAGACTGAACTGTCACAAAGATTTCTCCATTCCAATGTAGTTAAATTATTTCTTTGAAGCTACAATTTCACGATTTAAGTTCCACGAATGATTTTACTAAAAATAGTTATTGCTCTTATACATTTTAATCATGAGGAGCAAGAAGTATTTTTAACTCTAGCAGATGATGAAAATTCAATAGAATTGTTTGGTCTTATAAATAAAGTGAATGTTGCCTCCACTGTCAAGAAGAAACCAAAACCATCATTAGGTATGATATTTTATTTCCTTTTTCATTTTTTTCTTAATCAAGTCTTGATATTTGTGTATTGATCAAACATTATATTTTTAGTTCTCAAGATCTTGCAAAATTGTGGCTGGTGTGTGCAACATTCCATGAAATAATTTCCTTTGCGGGGAAAAGTAATAGATATTTAAAGGTATGATCAACATGTTTCAGAGTACTACAACCAATTTTTTCACTCTCATTTATTATATCTGTCTTTGGCATATTCCTTAGCACTAAAAGCCTTAAAAGGTTGTGCATACAAATGTTGTTCCAAGTTTCATGCATGCATGCACCCTCCTTGGGATCCATGTTCCATTTCTTCTAATTGAGTCGAGAGTTTCATTTCTACAACCCTGGTGGGGGGAATGTGTCCATATAGGTCAAACACCATGAGAATTATTTTCAAAAGGAAGCATGAAAATTTCGGCATCTCCAAAAGGTAACACCCTAGTGACATCCTCTAGGGTGATTTTCATTCTATATAAAATAGGAAATAGTCACAAAAGGGGTGCATTCTAATTCTGTGAAGATGCACTCACAATCATGATACTATTTATGTTTGAACAGATTTCCCAAGTTTGGAAATGAAAATAGGCTTGATCACTTCTCCAGTACAAAATACAATAAATATGATAGCCAGCTGATATATTTCTATCCATAATACCAACATAATTTGGAAAGGATGAGGTTTTCTCATTGTTTCTGATCTTTTAAAAGGGGTGTCTCCATTCAACTGAAATTTTATTAGTCTATGGGATGCTAAAATTATATCATAGGTCCCAAAATATGTTTACAAACTTCAACATTTTGTTTTTCCTAATGTAAAACCCTCATTGAGATCTCAAGCAAGGACATTTTTTATGGAATTTATGTGGAGTCTAGAGCATGCCCATATGAAAAGAACTTTTATCCATTGTACCCTTGAAATGCTAGAGGTACACACACAAACACCCCAAAAAAAATTTCACAAGTGAAAAAACAACTATTTGTTATTCATTAAGAATCAAAATAGCTATGAGAATACAAAGATGGGATGTCATCACAGAAAGACGAATCTGTGTCCAAAAACAATCAATGTGTTACCATAATGATCTAAATAGTTTGTACCTAATCTATGGCTAGAACATATAAAAAAATAGTGATGACTATAGATCCAGAACCTCCAGATACCCCAAATCACATAATATCGAAGCAGTCTATAGCATCTATTTTTCTTTAACCAGTTCATAGGGAATGATGCAAAGTGATGCCAGCCCAATTATCTTCAATGCTGAGTCCATCATGTAGCATGGATTGCTCCCTTGCTAGAGGGCAGGAATGGATACCTTTCATCTATAGGATGGAAGGATAGTTTCCTGGTGGTGAATGCAAAAAATGAAAGTAGAAATGAACTAGGATAGAAATGAAAGATAGCAAGGAAAGAACCCCTCTGCAAACAATGTTAGGGTTACACTCCAGTACCTTGCATACAACTGTTAGAACCAAAATACCTGCAAAAACATGTTAAACAATAAACCTGTAAACAAACAATAGACTAGATAAAATCAAATAAACAACACAAAACAACAAGTTATACCTTCTCTTGATGGAATGGGCCACCATGCCCTAGCTTGGAGAAGCACCTCTCTTGAAAGGGGGAGCTATGGCTCAATGGAAGGAGGGAGGAGAGGGAGTGTGGGTGGCTTGAGATACAAAGGGTCTCAAGGCATCCACTCGGGAAGCATAATAGTATGCAAGGGAGAAGTGTTTTTAGAGTGACCCCCACCCCCCTATTTATAGCTTTTGGGGGGCCTTTTAGGGTTTTAAACCCCTGGTTGGGGCTTTAGCCCCTTTTTTGAGAATTTTAGTCCCTTCCACCCTATCATTAGCTCCTTTTGGGGTTTTTAGCTCCTTTGAGGGGTTTTAGCCCCTTTTTGGAGGCTTTATCCCCTAGGAGAACTATTTAGGCTCTTTTTCAGGGTTTTTAATCCCTTTTGCTCATTCTTAAGCCTTTTTGAGGGTGTGGGGGTCTAATGGGGTGAAATGAGGGTCATGTGTGGGTGTCCTTGGGTCACTGTAGGCCATGTAGAGCTGAGTGAGATATTTTTTGGGTTAACAAATTGCTCCTTGATGTGTGATGGCAAGAGCCCATCATATGGCTGACAGACATCATAGGATTTTCTGCAGAGAGGTGCTGCTTCCTGGGCTGGGCCATGGTGGCTTTTGTTTTTTATATTAATATGGTTCCCATCAACGAGTGAGATAAAAATAATGTGTGACATGTATATGGACGAGGTGGGAATCCCTATGCTCATAACAATGTCAAAAGAATAATGTGATCTATGCTCTATAATACAAGAGCCGATCATATAGAACTGATGATACATAGTGGTTGCCTCAATGCGAGGCTGAATACAATACTGATCTGAACAACTGCTACATTAGACCTATGGTATTCTCATGGAATGCTATATCTTCATGACTAATAGCCTGCTAGATCTAGAATGGTACATAGCTGTATGGACTCACTGATGGAGAGTCAAAGTCTCTATGGTACAAGTATGCTGCATCAATCATAAATATATATAGAGGCACTGCTGGGGCTTCTGAACACTGTCTCCAATGCAACCCGAAAATCATAAGGGAAATAACCTATTTATGTCCCTCGAATAGACTCATCAATGTGCTAGAGTCAGGTGACATCCGAGGTCTTCGACCAAATACTGCATGGACCAAACCCTGTACGAATCTTAACGGTGCAATGATGTAGTTGGAGTCGAGCATGTGAGAAACAACCATCCCGAGAGGCACTAAGGACTCCTCTCAAGTGGTCCTAGGAACTCATCAATGAGGTTAATGAAACCAAGATACAGGGACCTCTAGGTATATCATTTGGAATATGTGTGTTGTCATCAATAGAGGGAGACCTTCCCTAGGTCAAGGAAATGGTGGTTCCTTGACCAGAAGCGCGAGGGAGATAACCAAAAGATGTGAGACAAGCTGCGGACTAACCCACTGAATGGGGGGGGTGGGGGAAGGGAAAGAGTTGAATAGGGGTAGGGGGAGTGTAGTAGACTCAAACTTCCTTTTTTCAAAGTATGACGGCAGGGTGGACTAGGCATCGAATGAAATTTACTCATGGGAATGGGATCATAGCTGTAATACCGGGAATGTCACTGCAAATGGGAAATACTTGGGGGAGGTGGACACTTTTGATATTGATGGGATCCAAGGAAGACACATTGCAGATCACTCTGAATAAAAGCAACCCAAATTGGGAATGCTGCTAAACTATTTTTTATGGGGTGATGTCTAGAGACACTGTTGTGGTACGATCTCATGGATTTTTGGTTAGCCTGAGAAAGTAACTACTCGATGGTGCTTTCAATTTTAGAGAGTCTGAAAGTATGAAGAAGACTCTAGTGGGGGATATTTTTTGTTGGCAGTCTCCTATCCCCAAAAAAGGATAAAAGTATACATAGGAGAGCTTTCCCATCCTGTAGGGGATGAGAGAATTCTTTATCGTTGGTAGTCCAATCAAGCCAGAAAAGGTTAAACCTATACTGGCTGGACAGTCATTCAGATACTTTTATGAGCATGAACAAAACCAAGTTTGCTTGGCAATATTTTCTTGATGAGAAGGCTGGAAAAGAGCTTAACGACAACCCATGGTGAAATTTTGCTTAAAGTTCAGCCTTTCTACTTGAGAAAGAATTAAAGTATGCAGAGGAGAACGATCTTGGCTTGAATATGCCAAGGTGGTCCTTTTCATTTGATGGTATACATGGTCTACAAAAGGAGGTAAACGAGAAGATGTATATGCCTTTTCCTATCCTTTAACAAGCAGGAAAAGAAGCAGCTACACTCAACAATCTTTTCATTCTTTTAGGAGTCAGAAAATAGCTTAAAAGAAACTCTAGTATGGTCAACCGATTGCGGTGGCACAGGCAGTTCCCCATGTCGAGATGGTGGACAGTGGTCCAAAGGTCATCTACATAGTATGGATAGAGTAGGTGGCTCTTAAACATACCAACACATGCATGGGATAGATCACAGCAGAGGCATGTGAGTAGGTGCAGAAAAGGCATGCAAACCGAGGTGGATCTTGGACAGAGGTCAAGAGAGTCGTGAGTGAATTGTGGTGGACGGACTTGACTACATGTGTTGTGAGTGCAACACCGAAGGCATTTATATGCCAAATGCATGCAAAGGAAATGATTTGTTCTTTGAACAATGGTCTAGTGATTCGCATAAGGTGTGGTGGATGAAGTAGACCACTACATGTTAAAATAAAAATGATGTTCCTTACGTGCGGTGACCTTGTTCTGGGAAGTTCAACCATGGGGAGGTTTCGGTTGTATTCATGGCCTCCAAATGCACCTATATCATTGGAATCTTAGGTTAGTTCTGAGTCGGATGACCCTATTCTTTGTAGATGGTGCAAGGCGGGATTTGTCGAGGCTCTGTGGTAGCTTTCACATTCTTTCCCCTAGCCCTTTTTGGGTGGGGCGGTTCGGGTGCGGGTGCGGTGGTTGGTTTTTGCGAGCCGGGTGGAGGATGAGACTCAACCGCAATGGGTTGCATGGGGCTTAATACTACTTGGGGCATTGGTGGTTGAGCTGGTGGATCACGATACCACATGGGAATTCCCAATGTAAAGTTGGGTAGGTTTAGGGTGTCCATTATTGGATTGCTCATTACACCAGGTGGGGGAAAGAGGAAGGGAATTGTATGGACTGGAGAGGATCCTAGATAACTCCCTGATGGTTGTATGTGATGATGAGTTTGTGGTTGCAGCTGTGGATGATGTTGCGGATGTTGTTGATGTTGTGGTTGTGGATGGTGTTGTTGTTGTGGTTGGGGCTATAGCTGTAGTTGTTGTTTGGGTGCAATGGTGCTGGATGAGAGCATGCACAAGTTCGCAGTCTCATTTGGTTCTGGTAGTGGTGAAACTAAGGGGAAAGGAGCCATCATGGTGGTATCGGCAAACAACCTAGGGCCCACATTCAATAATGGGGAGGCTGGTATGTTGTCAACCATGGTGTTGACCGTAGGGATAACATTCGTGTGTGTGGTCATCCCTTGCAGATCAATGGTGTTAATCATACGGATAACATTGGTGGGTGTCATTAGCCCTTACGGATCATGATAAGTCAGTTTGTCAACCGTCATGATTTTTCCTTCATGGGGGAACATCATGAGATGGAAGACAGTTGATGCTACAACTCTCATGGCATACATATAACTTCTTCCAAGGAGAAGGTTATAGTCCAATTAAGCATTGACAACCTCTATGTCAATCCGATCTATCTTCCAAAACTAATGTTATGGGAACGTGGGGGAGGATTCCTTAGGCTTTAGTGAGATGGCCATCATAAGCCCGCATAGTTGTGGAGTATGGTTGTAGAATTGGGGATCCAAGTTTCTGCCAAACTAGGGTAGACATAACGCATGTGGATGCCCCCTCATCCACTATGCACTGGTGCACAACCAAATTTTGGATAGACATAGGGATTTGAAAGACAATGGTTAATGACATCCACGGTTCTAAATTCTTTGTATCGAATGTGACCAAAATGGAGTCGGAAGGGTCTACGGCCCCAAGGGTGGCTAGTAGGGATTTCTGCTACATTGGGCAAGTTTTGAGTACCTCAAGAGCGGACATGGAGGTAGGTGTCTGGGCCAAATCATCCATGATGTTGTAGCTAATAGCAGCTCTAGCCGTGACATTATTGGAAACCAGACATATGGGGGACCGCAGGAATGGGGGTAACCGAAGAGGTGCATTGACTATTTTATACATTGATGTGTCAGTGGGTTTAGTGTTTGTTCCATACTTATTTTGTCTGGTTTGTAGGTTGACCTCTTTAGTTTTCATAGCTAGCAGGTGGTGGACACTTGTTTATGTCATGGGAGGTGCCCCTAGAACATTGGGATTGGGTTGGGGAGGGGGTGCGGTTGCCACCAATATTTGCACTGGTAATGGGTTTTGGAGCACCATAGGAGGAGGTCCTTGTGGTGTTGGGTTGGGTTGGGCTTGGTCCATTGTGTTGGTGGCATGTTGAACCTCGTTCCTAATGGCCTGCTTAGCATGACCCATGAAGGGACACTCGAATGTGTAGTGCCTGTAGACCTCACAGAGTGTACATGGTTTGTTTGTACGTAACGGGGCATTGCGTCTTGGTGCATTTGGTCATTGAGGATTTTGGGCCAACCGGTTTGTCATAGCATTGTTTGGAGGGTTTAGTTGTTGAACACCTCCCTGTAGTTGATTATTTCCTTGGTTCTGAGGTCGGTTATTCCTAGCTTTCCCTTGTTGATTATTGGGGGCTGGCTAGTTGGGACGATTTTGTTGTGAAAACACCTGTCCCAATGGAGCGGGTGGAGTAGGGGTAGGGGATTGAACTACTTGCACTAGTGGTGCATAGTAGATTTGGGTGGGTGGTGGTGCCAAAAACATGGGCATTTTCCCCGCGTATTGCTGTGTTGGCCAAGCCAAGGCTTGAGCTTGTTGCGGTGGCACAGGTTGTGCGTAAAAAGTTGTGGCTCCGGACTGGGACATCATTCTTGCATAGTCCAGAGTTTGGTTTTGGTAGGAAACACTAGCAGTGTTGCTTGGTTGTGGTGGTAATGTAGGTGTTGTTGGACGGTGCTGTGGTTGGTGAGAGACCAAGCCTATGATGCCATCTACAGCATGGGATGCCCTGGTGCATCCCGGTAGGCGGTGCCTACGCGGGGGGCATCTGGAATGACAGTGTAAAGATATCCAGACTATGCATAGATGAGATAAAACTATTGGGATTTTAGTATGGCCTCCTCTTCGGATTGGGGACATTCAGATGCGATGTCCTTTGCTATAGGTGGGAGCAAGGTTTTAAGGAACCAATCTAGGAAGATCCTTTCATCAAGTTGGATCTTACACAAACTATGGCGTTGTCGCCACTCATGGATGTGGTAAGTTATGTGGGTTGCAGTGTTTTGGTGGCAAGATAACAAGATCTCCACCCCTTCATCATATCTGACGGGGAGTTGGAAATATTGCAGGAACATGAAATCCAGGGAGTCGAAATGTGGGTACTTGGCTTGTGGTAGCTTAATGTACCACTTGGCTGCAACACCTATGAGGGTGCATTGGAATAGTCTTATCTTGATCAAATCATCTACGATGTTGTTTGATGAACACCACAGATGAAATGTCATGATGTGGTTTTGGGGGAACTCCCCTGCCTTCCCTTCAAACTTAGGAATATCTGAGGGCAGTTTGGTTGGAATAGGAGGCCAAATTTTTTTATGGCGGATAGGTTCATTTGTTAACCGGACAAATTAGAAAAGTTAAGACATGCCATGAAAGGGAGGTTTGACCCTAGGTTGATGTGAGATGGGGAAGCCATGGTGGTGGGGTTTGTAGGTGCATAATGTACCTACATTGTTGGGGGTACTTGTGGCATTAGTGTGGATGGGCCACTTCCCCCAAGTGTGGTGGGAGGGACAGTGTGGGTGGAAGGGCCATTACCCCCATGTATGAGAGGAGGGGCAGTGTAGGTGGAAGGGACACTACCCCCATGTGTGACAGGAGGGGCAGTGTAGGTGGAAGGGCCACTGCCCCCATGTGTTGTAGGTGGGACAACTTAACTGGTCAATATGGGTGGTGGCAGCTGACTTATCATAGTTTGCATAACCATGCTGGGGCCACCTGCAGGGTTGTTGGTGATAGTTTTTGGTGTGTACATGGGTCCACTAGCAATTTCTACGCCGAAAAATGGATCCAGGTTTGCGCTAGCCATGGGGCTTGATGGTGCAGTGTGTAGGTCTAGTTCAGACTGATATGGGTTTGAATCTAAATCAAATGCTATGTGGCCTTCTGATGGTGTGGAAGGTCATCGAGAATGATCTTGATGATGTCAGTTTAATGACCCGAACTATGGTGGTTCACCTCTTAGACGTGAGGACGAGCGTGAGGGATCAATCGTGTTAAATTTGAATGTCAAACTAGTGGTAATGAATATTGGACCCCGGTTTCAATGGATTCCTATTGGTTGTAGGTGGTCACTCAGCCACCAAGACTTCCAGAAGACAATGCTTGGATTTTCCTCACAGGTGTGTTACTCAATATTTGGGGGTCGTTTCCCGTTTCACTTGGCAATTCCTCTCAACAGCTAGCTACTTTGGGGTTCCTTTGGTACTCCTCACAATGAGTTTTTGGGCTAAGCCAAAGTACTTCCCATAGTTAAGGTAATCTAGGACTTATGTCCTCAAAGACTACACATTTTTAACTTAGTGTAAATTTGTAAATTTTACTGGCTCTCTCAGCGTCATGAACTGAGTTGGGTTGATTTATATGGTATGTTGTGTATGTATTTTTGTTTTTTTGTTATATCTGGTGGATGCAAATGGTTTATGAATATTCTACAGAGTTCATATCATTATGGATGAGAGCAATAAATTGTAATCATAAATGTTTTAGACATGTACCATTTGTAATCTTGAATTGTGATAGCCTGACTAGGTGACTATCTTACACCTATATTCTTCTTCAACCAGGAGAAGGTGTTGGGCTCTCAACAAAATGGGACTAAGCCCATCTGTAGATCCATATGTCACCTTCTGGATGTAAGGTTGGTCAACAAGGAGGACCTTGAGCACCATGAGAAGCCCTCCTTCTCTACCCCTTCTACCTTCCAAGTCACCTATTTTAGTGGCTTCAAACAATATTGGGTGAAGTGCCAATTACTATACGAACTATGCCCTTCGTCTTATCCCAGAATACCCCGAAGGGTGATGAATGGGTAGAGGAGGAAGGGTTAACCAAGATTGTTGATTTTATATGTGTTTTAGTCAAACTATATTCATTAACCCATTAAGTATTTAATCTACACTTTGTTCTGTAAATAAAATGGACATAAACATAAATAGCGACATAAATACAACAGTTTGGATGGATAGAGGCTGCTAAGCCACATTGACAGTCCTTAATTATTAAAAAATTGAATTCTGAGTGAAAGCTCGCACTTTTCAGGTCAAATGTGGAAAGGGAGTCACCAAATTTTTCCAGAAACAAGCGAGGGGGTCGCTCATATTTTGCAGACAGAAGTAGGATGTCTTTTGGAAGGGGGTTGCACCTTTCAGGGCTAAATAGGTGACCTAGTCCCTATCTAGGCTTGATAAGAGCGAATTGCTCTAAAAAGTGAAATTTTTTTGACCCTGAGTTAGATCTAGTCGACAGAAACCTATACTGTGGCCAAATGGACTTGGATTTGCCTTGTGGAGGCTCGATAGTAACTGAAAATGTAAATAAGCTAGAATTTAAGCTAGATTTAACAGAAAAATTGACCTAGGGAAAAAATTGAACTAAAACATGAAATTTTGAAAAAACAGACCCAGGGATCCTATGGGATTGACTTGGTATGGTTTCCAATTCTATAGCAGGGATTTCTCCCTTGCTACAGGGTAGGAATGGATACCTTCCATCTAATATAGGACGGAAGGGTAGGTTCCTGGTGATGAATGTAGAAAAATGGACAAAAAATGAAATAGAACATAAATAAAAGAAATGGAATGAAAGAACCCCTCTGCAAACAATGTTAGGGTTCCACTCCAATACCCTGTATACAACTATTAGAACCAAAATACCTACAAAAACATGTTGTTGGCATCAGGATTTCGAGCCCCCAAGGTTGAGCAGGGAGGGGCTCACTCCCAGGAAACAGCAGAACCGCTTTAGACTGCACCTCCAACCCTGCGCAATCAGAGAGGGATCTCTCATTTATCTTTGGAGTCTACTCCACATAAGGTTTTCAATCAAGGATAATCAGGGGGCCAGGATCCTGAATGGGACAAAGTGTATCAAGGAGAGATGCAAGGTGGGATTATTGGGGAAAGGGACCATTGGAGATGGAGTCAAAAACTTGCGTAGGGAACACTTGCATAAGGAAAATAATGGCGTGGGGTTGTAAATAGAGGCAAGGTAGCTGTCGATCTCCTAATCAGGAGATATTTAGCGGGTGGTTGGAGGACTAGAGAGAACATCCCATCGCGTGGAGCACCAGTGAGATGAATTCCATGCAACTTTAGAAGAACAATTGATATTTTTTTGTAACAATAGTAGGAGCATAGCAAGTATGAATTCCTAACTATTATATTCTAATTTGCACACATGAAAGAAATCAACAAACTGGAATGAGAATAGGAAGCACATTGCACATAAAGGAAAATACATATTGGGAAAAGCAATGACACATGAATCTCTGCCATGAGAAACAACTCCTCCTTTGCAATTTTATTCATAACACAGGCATCAAATCTTATTTACAATGGAGAGCCTCATCCTAGAACATTTCCCAATCCAACTAACTACCTCCTCCCTCTATCAGGAGTGTATTTATACTATTCTAGTGCTGAGACTACCGAATTTTAAATTGTTACAAGTCACTATCACGCGTTAACAGTATAGGGAGTGGAACTATTGCCACGTTTTACAGTAATAAACAATAAATATTGTGGAGATTCTATGCATGATAACATAGACTGACAACATAGATCTTTCCTCCATTCCACTTTGTGAAAGCAATTACCATGCGGCATGCTGACGGTCAATTGTCCACTTAGGCCACTTTGGGTATATCTTTCCGTTTGTTTGACCAACCTGCTTCTTCCAGACTGTGTCACTCAAAGGATGACAAGAAGACCCGAATCCACTACCCGATCATTTTCCCAACCCATACTTCATCTGGTAGAACTGTTATAGGAGGAGGCCAGAAAAAAAGGTGGTCATGCACTTGGTGATGATAAATGACTTAAGAAGCTTATCATCCTTGTACATTTTTCTTCCTCCTATGAGGATGGTTTTCCTATAAGCCATGCATCCAGGTGTGCATTTGACCCTCTCCTCACCTATGAGAAAGTAGTCAAGTGGAGACTCTAGGGGTGGTGACAAAGGCTCCGGACCCACCTAGTCCTAGAACAAGCATTCGCTCCAATAGTTCTGCCACCACTGTGATCTGGAACTTCGAAGGTCGTGACTGCAACTAGGAGGGTCAGAGGGATGTCGCTGGGATGCCAAAACCCATGCAGTGCACATCCAGAGACTGGTTTGTGTAGAAGTAGGTGAACCTTTCTTTGTGTTTAACATCTGTGCCCCAGTGGTTGGCAATTTTCTAGTATGGATAACCAAAACACTGATCTATGTTTTCCTACCAAGAGCACCCCTTGTCGAACTAACTTCTCGAACCACACAGCCATGGTTGACTGTGAAGGAACTTGACACTTCTCGTAACTCAACTCTATACTTCTTATCATCTACACATTTCTGCACCTCAAAGATCTCCGAAAGATGGCATTATAAAGGGTGATCCGAAATGGCCCAGGAAGAGATATACCCTTAGAATCTTGGTCATTGTGATGGCGGCATGTGTGATGCCAGGATGGAGGTCTGTCCTTCTAACATTCAATTATATTATCCGATATGGAAAAGATTCCAAAAAACTCTCGCATGGCTGCCAATCTAGTTTCAAGGGCTGCGAATTTGACCTTTCTTTCCCTTTCACTTACAGTGATGGTGGTGTCGGGTTGTTTTAGTTCATCGCCTCATTCGGCCATCGTGTAAATGCCCATTATGTTGCCTCAACAAATCAAACCTCCATATTTCTTACTGATTCCTTCTAAGTGATACATGTGCCACACTTGTGAACTGGGGAAATTAGAGTCGCTAGACAAGACTTCTGTCTTAGGCTTACCCCGAATGGCGTTGGAGGAATCAGCCAATCTGCAATGGGGGTAGATTACACGTGTGAACCTCTCCTTCGCTATAATCTTTGCACTGGATGTGAAACCTGTACCCTGGGAGCTTTCTCAACCATCCGATTCAAGGAATATTTCATGCCCACCAATCTGCAATGGGGGCAGATTACATGTGTGAACCTCTCCTTCGCTATCATCTCCACACTAGATGTGAAACCTATACCTTGGGAGCCTTCTCATCCATCCTATTCGAGGCATATTTCATGTGCACCATCCACTTCCCATTATTTATGCCACTAAATTTTCTCCTCTGAACACCGCGGGTAGTTTTGGATTGTGACATGTTCTCAACCGTCGATCATGACTGACCCTTCATGCAGTTGTAGATATGAGTGGGCCCCATTATATTTCGCAATGAGAAACCTTGGTATTCCTCTGTGCTAGTCTGCATTGTGAAATAAACCATGGTTGTAGATTTCTTTCCTTTCTTATCGTGGCTATTGATCTTCGCGACCGCTACCCCTCTTTCACGATTTGAAATTACGACTTTACCCACACAAGTATGGCTTGCGAAATTGATTGAGGCTATAGATTTGACTAAGATCTCATCTCGGTTGTAGAATGTTTCCAACCTTTAACCCATTTCATGATCTGGAAATGCGGCTTTGGTCGAGCATGTCCACTCGCGTGAAATGGTTTGGATCCATTGATCCACCTCCGATCAATCTTAGCCTTTGCTTTGGAGTCATGTTCAATTCCTTCAGCACACCTACAGTTTTCTTCTTTGCCTTGCACCTTTGATAACCTGAATAAGTGTTCGCATGAAGTTCGCAGGAATGAGACCCTCATCAAACTCCTATCAGGCCCTTAGATAAACTGTTAAAAATAGAGTGTTAACACATGCTAAACAATAAACCTGCAAACAAACAATGGATTAGATAAAATCAAATAAACAACACAAAACAACAAGTTATACCTTCTCTTGATGGAATGGGCCACCATGCTCTAGCTTGGAGAAGCACCTCTCTTGAAAGAGGGAGTTATGGTTCAATGGAAGGAGGGAGGAGAGGAAATGTGGGTGGCTTGAGAGATAAAGGGTCTCAAGGCATCCACTCAGGAAGCATAACAGTATGCAAGGGAGAATTGTTTTGAGAGCGACCCCCACCCCTCTATTTATAGCTTTTTTGGGGCTTTATAGGGTTTTAAGCCCCTGGTTGGGGATTTAACCCCTTTTTTTGGATTTTATCCCCTTCCTCCCTATCTTTAGCTCCTTTTGGGGTTTTTATCTCTTTTGAGGGGTTTTAGCCCCTTTTTGGAGGCTTTAGCCCATAGGAGAACTACTTAGGCTCTTTTTTGGGGGTTTTAAGCCCTTTTGCTCATTCTTAAGCCTTTTTGAGGGTGTGGGGATCTAATGGGGTGAAATGAGGGTTGTGCATGGGTGTCCTTGGGTGCTGTAGGCCATGTAGAGCTGAGTGAGGGATTTTTTGGGTTAACAAATCACACACAATTTTCCATATATTTGGAGTAGTATTACAATTCACAAATATATGGACAATACTTTTATATTTATAGTTACATAAACCACATCTATTGGGCCCCTCCCAACCTCTCCTATAGAGGTTGTCCCAAGTAAGGATGGCATTTTCCAGGAATATCTAGATAAATCAGGTAATTCAGTTAGGTAATTTCAATTTCCAAATTATTTGAGACCACCAATGCACTCTTTTGTATTAGAATTCATATTCAATTGAATCATACATGAGTTTAGTAGTAAAGGTCCCAGATGTGAATCTACCCCATAGAATTAAGTCATCGGTATCACTTAAAAAAAATACCTGAGTTGTTAAGATGATGTGTAAAAGTATTCCACTATTGTGTCTGTGTGTCATTGATTCCAAAGTCCATAGCACTTAGCTAATAAGCTCCGCAGGACTCCAAGTTGTTATCACTACTACATATGGCTCAAAAGTCCCAAAAAAATTTTCCACGAAAAAAGTTAAAAACATTGTTTTGGTGGAAAAAGAGTTTACATTTTTGGAAACAATTGAAATTTCCCCCGACTTTCGTCCCTCTAGAAATGTTATGAACCTTTCATGGCTATTACGATGAAATTTACGTGGCTATTGCGATGAATATTTTGTGGCTATTGCGATGAACTTTGGAAACCTTGGAGGAGATGGGGAATGTGATAACATTTCTTTCTCTAACACATATGGTGCCCCAAATTTCTCCCAACCTCACCATTATCATTCAGTAAGAAAGAATTTAAGCAGTTATTGCCCCCTATTTTTCCGAACAAACTTCCCCCACAAGAATCCAACACATGCACCACATCCACACCCCATAAAATGGTGTCTTGAATAGAAATCTCTAATGCTAGGCATTTTCTATTTAAATCATAGAACATATACATCTTGAATGTACATACAACAATTTCTTAGCACAAAAAAGACCTCATTTCTTTCCATTTTCTTCTGAAAAGTAGAAACTTCAAGCTTATCATACCCAATTCCATGAATGCACAAAATCCAATGGTTTTCATTGTACCAAAATAGCACAAAAAGTGATCATTTTATGTTATAAATAACTTGTAGCATGCCTACATATATGACTTTGCAAGAGAGAAAAAATCAAACAAAACTTCAATCCTAATTTTTCTCTAATTATTAGTGGCAAACAATTTCATATTGTATATCTTCCTCCTGATGCCAAACAAACTCAAATTCAATATCCACATGACTCGAACTCTCCACTCTCCTTCCAAGTGAAATAGTCAAAATAATTTATCTCAAATGTCAATGGTTATTTATATGAGGGAAAAAAATAATTTCTAATGGTTATTTTCTTTGTTAAATCTAATCAACAACATTATGTATTTCATCTCAACCACTTTAGAAAGAAATTAGAAAATGATCCTCATGATTTTCAAAGAGAAATCAAGTTGGAACCTTGTAGTGTCAATTTAGAACATTTGAAAAATATGGATATAAAGTGCCACATATAACTATGGAAAGTAGAGCAATGATGACACTAAAATGTATTGAGTACTTATAATGAAAGTAATATTATGAAGAATTACAAATAATGGTTCTCAAATATTGTGGTGGAGTTCAAATGGATGTGCATAAAATAAGAAAAAAAAATTTAATTTAAATTCCAAAAAATATTTTCTTCATGAGATTGTGATGTCACTCGATGAGGATAAAGAACTCATTAGGAAGTTTTTTCTTCTTATGTACCCAAATTTGAGAACTCTCTCTTGTCTTGAACTTTGGATTAAGCTTAGATTCTTTAGGATTTCCAGGATATGGTTGAGGAAGATCTCCTAAGATTCTAGGTGCATCCTTGTGACTTTATATGAGCCTTTGGACACTATTAATAATGATCTTTTAAGGATATTCAAGAAAAATTGGAAGTTGAGCACATGGGTCACAAGTTGAATGTGGGGTTAATCAAGCTTATTCCTAAAGGGAAAAAATAAATTAGATTTCTTAGTTCATTGGACAAGGTCTTGTCTCTAAATTCATATCCAACAATCAACTATAAGGATTGTCCAACATGGGGAAACAAGTTTTATTAAAGGTTGGTTCATCCAATACATCCTTATTAGACATGGAAAAACATGGAATACTTCCTTTTGAAGGAATGGATTATGAATTTGGTGCCTAGACTAAGAAGTAAATTCAAATATTTTTGTATTTGTCGTTACTTGAATCAAAAAAATTGCAATCTATATTAAACCAAAGGTTGCTAGACTTGGCCTTGGGAGTAATTCAGGATATGATCATTCAGGAGTGACTTGGAAACCCAAAAAAATCAGCATCAAGACTTAAGAATGACTCCCCAGATAAAAAAATACAAAATATTTTAGAGAAATTTGCATTCTGTAGGAAAGTTCAAAACATATCTTATTCTTGCATATTCATAATGAAAACAAACATGAGAAATACTAGCTCCACTAGGTGCATAAATGCACAAATAATTTGAACACGTGGTATTGTTATGCTTGTTGTAACAGTTCCATGTGTACATACAATGGCTCAAAACACACACTCTGGTTTATGGCTATGTAGAATTAGCTTTTCTAATCTTTGAATAACTCTTTGAATATTTGAATAGATTGATGAAATTTTCTAGTTTTAGTATAGCCTTTCAATTCAAATGTATGCACCAAGTGGTGAGGAGATTGAAAATTTGCACGAGATTGTAGTGATGGATTTCAAACAAGCATATCAATTGTATCATCTAGGAAGACGATCAATATCTACTGCATGGACCAACATCAATGAGGATTCAAGCAGGTCACATAGGTGAGTTGCAGTAATGTTTACTAAATTGTGTGCAATGGTTTTTCTAAATGATATCCTCAGCAAAATCTTAAAGCTTAAAAAACTTGTTTTCACTTGTTTTCACTTGTTTTCACTTGTTTTCATCTGTGTAATCAGAAACATATGTATTAAAGTAAACATCTAGATATAAAACTAAAGGTTAGAAGTATTCAGGAACCTTTGAATAGAATTTCACTTACTAGGAAATTTAGTTTTTCATAAATTACTAAAGAAAATGTAGACTAGGAATCTTTTCTTAATGGGAGTTGTTCCTCATTTCATCTTGATTAGGATTGTCATTGGAATTTTGAGTGTTGATGATGCATACACCATAACAAGAAATTTGTGGATGGTTGATTCAGGTGGAAGTGAATGTATTATCAAGACGCGGGCTAGTGGCCAAACTATGGAAGAAGCAAAATCTATAAACTTGTCACTCTCTTCCCTTGTAGATGTTATTAATGCATTGAAAAGGAAACAACCTCACATACCTTATAGGTAATTGAACCTTTAAACTCCAAAGCATGAAGAGGTTCCTTCCACTTTTGATGTTCCTTATGCTAGTAACTTTGAAGCAACATCCCTAATTTAACAATTGGTTGGAATTATAGAAAAAGTGATCTTAAATATTAACAACATACTGCAAAAAGGGCTTCTGCATATTAGCTCTATCAAAATAGAAAAAACATGGGTTTTTTTAGTATTATCTTGGTTACAACATTTTACAAAATTTCTTAACACTAAGATATAACCATAGTTTTATCCACGGGGTCTTCACTTGCTTACCAATATCCTATCATGTTAGTTCATATTGTGGGTTTTAAAATTATAAAAAATCAAACCAATATATTGTAGGTATTGGGGGGGTGAGGGGTTTAAGGTGGGGGTGGGTAGGGTGGTTTATAAGGATTGAGGTATAAAATGGGTTGGGGAGGAAGTTTTAAGTATTGGGAGCGGGTTTCAACAAAAAGAGTTTGGGTCAATATCTCTTGAAATTAAGGGTATTCTTTAATATACAATGATCACACGTGCTATGTGAGAGGTTCACTAAGTGAAGTCCCCGTGGTGTTATCATCCTTTCTAGCCATGTACTTGACCAGGTATTCTATAATGTATTGAATTTGATGCTTGAGAGCTTTCTCTTGTTTCTCCTTGTTCAAGATCTAACTTAGTACTTTATTTTTCCTATAGAAACATATATTTTTCATTATGTCATTTTCATGTGTTTCACCAAATTGGCAAAGTGCATTTGGAACGTAAATGTGTAATGCCTATTACACTAAAGATGACCATAATTTTAGATTTTGTGTTGATAGTTCACAAGTTATTCACATTCTAGATTAGGCACACAATATATGTTTTTAGGTGGGATAAAGTAGAATCTAGGCAGTAAAGATCTTCAATCTAAACAAGCATACAAAATTGCAGTGTACGTACCGAACTTTGTAGACAAACACTAGGATATTTCCAACCGATATGTATTTTTCTCTCATGGTTGATTTTATCATTATATGGCGTTTGGGAAGAAAGAAAAATGATGAAATTATCTTTTTTTTTCTATCTCTAAGTTTATTTGGGACTCCTTAAATACGTTTTGAAGTGTAGGTATGTGAGTTTTGTATGTACTTGCAGGAATACAAAGTCACTAAGGTTTGTTTAATCATTGCTATATAATTAGATTTTATAGAGGGATTGTTGTGTACCTGTTTAATGACTAATGATAAATAATTATATGTAAAAAGAAATATCAAAGTCATGGTCATATATGTAATGTTTACACCAACTTTTTCTTAGTGTAGTTATAAGAAAATGAAGGATTTAATATTTTAGGAAAGGAATAAAAGCCTAGTACATTGGTATAAATTAAATATATAATCTATTGCCATTGTATCAAACGTTTGAAGTCATTGTGTTATGTATTGTGAGCCAATCCTCCCCTAGATTTCCAACCTCAGAAGACAAGAATGGAAGTCCTATAAATCAATGGGATTTATATGGGAGGATGTTGTCATACGGGAACACTTTGTGGGGAACTAAAATCCAGTCATGTCAGGATTATAGGTTATTATTACTTAATATGTTATTTTTGTTGTCCACCAATTGCACACCGGTAGTAGAAATCTTCTGAAAGCTATCTCCTCACTTGAGAAAGTGGGAGAGGTGTGACCTTGGGGGAAAGCACAGAGCTAGGTACTGTCACCTACTCCTAGCTCCTCCGTTTAGGCTAACTCCTAACGAAGCCAAGGGGGGTAGTCCCTAACAAGGAGTTTTCCATGGCTCAATGTTTTAAGTTAAATTTTTAGATGTTTTTGGATGCAGATGGGTGTTGTTTAGGAGTTACTATGATTAAAATGATTAATATTAGGGGGATGATGATTAATCAAAGCAATCCATGTTGCTAACAAGAGATCACACAGATAAGCAAAGATTCCAAACTTATAACTTAAGCATTCAAATATAATCAATTGAAATGGCCCATAGACAGTTGATCAAGATAGAAAATTAATCAAATATAACAAAGGACCAGTGCCTCATGGAGTCAAATAAATGTGTGAAATAAAGTCTAGGAATCAAGCTAGTGAGTATTAGGTTTTGCAATTTCTCTTGGTAGATTTTAAAATTTTTTGATAGTGATCTTGCTTAGAGTGTCAACAAAAGTTTGTCAAATTTGAAAGACTCTTCTAAGTTCCCTCCATTGAAGACATGTCAGGCCCACCCAGTATCCCAGGTTGGTATCGCCAAGATTGACCAGCTAACCGAGAATCTAAGACAGCGGGAGGTTCCGGAGCCTCTACTAGGAAGTACTTTGGAAGAATCCCTACAACTCTGTTGCATTGGTTATGAGTGTTTAAGTATTATTAAATTAATCCTGTAGGGTTTAAAGATCCAGTTTCGTTTCTAGGTATTCTGATTTGGGATCTGTCAGAGCATACTCCGGCAAGGAGGGGAGGGAGTTAATTAATTAAAAGGGGTGTGTGTGTTGAAGGTTTTATTAAGTTAATTAATTAAGACTCTCTGATAGAGAGTGCTCTTGACCCTATCTTATGACAGTGGTTCAAGAGACTTATCTAATCTAGATGAGACTAATGCAGGGATTATGCAAACCTAGGATGCTCTCCGAGAGAGAGTGCTCTTGACTTGTGTTTTTGCAAGTTGAAGATTCTTACTTAATATTTAATTGATTAAACAATGTGAATAAAAGGAAAAGATGACTTATTAAACTCTTTGACAGAGAGCACTCTTGATCCACCTCATGGTGTGATTCAAGAGATTTAAGCAGTTGATTTACTTAGAAAGATAAACAATTTAAAAGAGTAATCAAATTAATTAATGAATTAGAATTGATGAATTAACAATTAATATTCTATGCATAAGATGCAAATGATGATGAAAACAATCACATCTAATCTAAGCATGTAAAATACGGACACAACACAATCCTCCCCAAATGGGGGAGGATGGGAGTGGGGACTTAAAAACCCCACTCAAACAAAATATGCTTTATTAAAATTATACAAATTGCCTTTAGGAATTTAATCCTTGAAAGGAATTTCAAAGGAAATTATACAACTCTATTATTATTGCAACTTGCGTAAAAAGGAGAGTGATTTACTTTTACTTGGAGCTTTTCCTAAAACTTGCCAAAAGGGAAAAGAAGAAGTTTGAATGAGAGCAAAAAAAAAAGGCAAAAGAAGGCTGAAATAAAAGAAAGTGGAGGTGAAGAAAGAGGGAAGGCAAAGAGGAAGTCAAAAACAAGAAAAGGGAGGAATAGGACAGAGAACTAAGAAGTTAACGGATGAACAAAATTGAAGAAAATAGGACAGTGAACAATGAAATAAGTGGCTTTCATAAAAAGTGCAAAACGGGACAGTGAACCATGAAATAAGTGGCTATCATAAAAAGTGTAAAATGGGACAGCGAACCATGAAATAAGTGGCTGTCATAAAAAGTGCAAAACAAAACAGCGAACCATGAAATAAGTGGCTGTCATAAAAGGTGCAAAATGGGACAGTGAACAAAAAGTAAAAGAAATGACCAAAAACAAGGTTAAAGGAAGCCCAAAAACTAGGGAAAAAAGAGGCAAACAAGGGAAGAAAGCTACGGCAGCGATGAAGAAAAAGTGAGAAAAGGAAAACAAGTCAAGGAGGAAAGGGACTAGCAAGCAAGGAAACAAAAGAAGTCAAGGAGCAAAGGGAGAACTAGAGGAAGGAAGTTTGGTAACCAAGAATTATTTAAATTTATGAAAGAATTTGAGATGAAACTTTGGAGGAAGATCTCCTTGTTTTTTCCTCTTGGAAAAAGATAAACTCTTTGTAGGTCCTGAAAGTCAACAATGTTAGAAGGTTCTTATGATGATGGAGATGAGTTTGATGCAGCTGAGCTCGCACCCTTCTTCAAATGGCGAGATCTGTAAAGACAATCCAACTTGATACCCAGTGAGATCAAACAATAAAAACTAGCATGCTAGGAATATGCAAATCAAGATCAATACTTCATATAACTGAATATTTGTACCCATCTAGATTATGATAAACTTTGCATAATAAACCAACTTGACAGCAACAAATGGTAAATATTATGTTCTAATAATAGACTTCTAAATCTAGTTGTTTGATTCAACACATAAATAACAAATTGAAAGCATGGAAAGAGATCACCTCATACAACACATCCACCAATGAAGAGACAATCCTGTAGACCTCCAAAGTCAAAAATCTTTAATCAATAATATAATGATTACAAGTTTTTGAAGAGTTTTTATGCCCAAAAGTCCATGATAATAGAGCTAAAAGAGCCTCTATTTAACAAATGAGAGAGTGCTAAAATCCTAAAACCAAAAAACCAACCCTGACCAGCTTAACCACCTAACAAAGAGCCCAGACCTAAACCGAAGAATCAAGAGTGAGGGGAGGCCTCCACCCAGGCAAGGCGCCCCCACTCCAAACCCGTGCACTGAAAACAAGCCAAGGATGAGGCCACATGTGTGAGTAGGATGTAGGTAAGATCATCCTTTAGGTCTGGCAAGAGCCTGATCTAGGTTTGGGAATCCCACTGATGGTGTAACCTTTAGTATTCATCTCAATCAAATCACCGGACCAATGAGAGCTCTCCATCTCATCTTTAGCTGGAGATGACATGTCTAATAACTGATAATAAATAAATTTCTCTCTTAATGATGACTAAAGATGAGTTATGATAACTCCAATCATCATAAGTGTTCCATGAGATTTCATTTAGCCTTTTATTTTACTGAATTTGGATTAATTTGGAGAGTTTTAGTTTTCTCCAAAATAATCATTTTTTTAATAAAAATTATTTTTTAATAAAAATCATTTTTTTTACTCAAAACTGACTTTTTTGTGTAAAAAGGCATTATGTGTCCGATTGCTGATATGAAAGCTGGTTCTGACTGGATGGCTGATCAAGAATTATTTTTGGCTTCAGGTTAGAGCCATCAATCACTGAATTCGAAGTCCAAATCACGAACGGGTTTTTTCCATTTAATTTATGGAAAAATTAAACAAAAAAACTTAGGAAAAGTAATTAAAAATTAAAAATTAAAAAATAATTTTTCACTGTTCGAAAAAGATTTTTTCAAATTTTTTTTATGTGTCCAGATGACTTAGGACATTACCATGATATATCTAAATAATTTCTAGTAGGCTTATAACACTTAGTTGGGCTCTAATAACCCCCCAAGGCCCATAATTCAACATCGGGCAATCCAGCTTTGGAGGAAGCAGGAGAAAACCTCGTCAATTATACTTGGCTGAAGGCAAAACATAATTGTTAGGGGCAAAAAACTCCCTGGAATACTCTATTTGCGATTCTACGTCTTAGGAGACCGAACCACTCAAAAATATCCTACTAGCACATTTTATTACAAACCCCACGGGGCCATGGTCAAAATTATTCAAATAAAAAAGTGACCAGCCAATATTGGCTAGACAAGCAGACAGATCAACTGATACACTGGAATTAGACGTTGAACAAGTCTATCAACCGGCGGTTCCTCAGGTAACCCAACTATGGTACAGAAAAGTTGGTAACAATTTTAATTCTATTAGAGACTACACTCGCATGGATGGATATGAATCTCTATGCCCATGAATGCAAATCCTAATACATGAATTTGTCATGTCTAGTTTATATTTTTCCTTTCTTTTCCTTTTTGTTCCCCTTATTTTTATTTATGTTCTTAATAATTTGTCAATGAAACTAAATTGAGGTGTAGGAAAACATTGTTATATTATTATGGATGAAAGAATTCAACTTGCATTCCTATATTGCACACACATTGCCTATATTTCATCACCATCTTCATCATCATCATCATCACCATCATCGTCATCATCATCATCATCACCACCATCATTATCATCATCACCACCACCACCATCATCATCATTAGCATCATCATCATCAACATCGCCATCATCATCCTCATCATCATTGACATCATCATCGTCATGCTGAATCACTGACATTTTATATGAATGTGAATCAATCCATTGTTAAAAATTCCCATTACGTACAAATCCATGAAATGCACTTCCATTCACTACACCTCTTCCATGTACATGGTAGTCCTTTCCATATATAAATCCCTGAAATGATGATGATATCGATGTCGATGATGAGGATGAGGATGAAGAGGATGACAATGATGAGGATTAATCTGATGATGCAAAAGATGAAGAATCTGAATGAAATCATCATCATCGTGCCCAACGTCATCACCATCATCCTTCTCATCCTCATCCTCATCATCAGCATCATCATCATCAGCAGCATCATCATCATTGTCATCATCATCATTGTTGTTGTCATCACCATATTCATCATCATCATCATCATCATCATCTTCATCATCATCATCATTTACATCATCATCATCGCCATCATCATGATCATCATTGTCATCATCATCATTTTCATCATGATCATCAAAATCATCATCATCATCATCTTCATCATCGTCAACATCATCGTCATCACCATCATCATCATAATCTTCATCGTCATCATATCCATCATCATCATAGGGAATATTAGAATCTTACATGTTTCAAATAAACATCTTTATTTATTTACAAATCAATCCCAAATCTCAAGAATAAATAAAAATCGAAGTGATGTGACTAGCTACTGAGAATTGGAAGCACCATAAGGAATAGTTGTTCCAACGTTGAGATGGGAAAAGATATTGATGTAGGTGACATGGTAGACTTTGATATTGCAATCTATATATGGTAGAGAATTTAAAAATTCCATGGGAATATTAGAAGGACAAGTTAAAACACAAAATTCAAATGATTCGTATTTGATGAGTACTTGTTGTTGTGGATTCCACTATAGTAAAGGGAGAGGGACTCTATTGCTTTTCTCTTTTTGCTTCTTAAAAGTTTAATGGGGGAATTTAATGGCAATTTGGGTTGTATGATGATAAAATGTGTCATTTTTTATAAAAATGGATGATTATGTAATTGTTTTAAATGGTTAAAATGAATACTATGTTTATAGATTTTGTGAATTTAAATATAAATTTTGTTTAACAAATAACAATTAAAAATACAATGTTAATATTGTTTTCAAATAATATTTATAATTATTTAAATAAAAATATAATTTAAGCTAGAACTTAAAGTTTGCTACTTGACTATAGTGTTAAGGGTTGGAAGTTGTGATTTAAATAAAATTTTATAACTTGTCAATTCCGATAGTGGTCTCCCTCCCTACCGCTCAGTGGAAAACTCATTTTTGTTGTTGTTGGGCAAGTTGCTCCATAGTTTACACTATCATCAAAGAGTGGTTTTGGCTCTCATTCTACTAGTAGAGGCCACCAAACTGTTGGCACCACCATTGCTGAGGTAATAATCATTCTTTGCTTCCACCAGATCATTGCAATTGCTCAGCTTATAGAAAACATACACATGTATAAACCTAACCCTTCTAATAATTTATAGTTGCAAGTTAATAATGGTTTTGATATTTACCATATATTATTGATTCATGTAGGCATTTAAGCTATGGACATGCTTCTTCTAGGTCCAAAATGTAAGTTGTTGCTTCAAATTGCTTGTTCTATCTCCTTGAAACGTAGATGTATGGAAGATATGGAAAAATGTGAAGAGTTATGATAGCACATTGATTTTTAATGTGAATTGAAGACAACTGCACTAAATCGACATGTTCTCAATTTTTTTTCCCGATGGACTCCATAATACATCTGTTTAGTCCTATGGTATTTTTTGATATAATCTACCGAGTTTCCTTAGCTTGTAGCGGGTTATTGATGGATTAATGTAATATGTTCCTTCATTGTATATTTGTTTTGGGTAATGTTTTTTATGTTTTGCAACATTGAGTAATAATCAGTTTATGGAGAAGGTTATACATAGTTTACTCAATTCACATTGCATAGGACGGAATTATGACTCCTATAGTGTTCTGCTCAGATTTATTATTCAATGTTTGTTTTTAAGGTTTGAGAGATAGTGAGAATGATCATGCTGTGGCTTTCTATGCTGGTTTATAGTAACCCTTCATTCGGCTCCTAGGGTTTGATTTATTTTTGTGCATATACTTACTATTCAGCTCTTCGAATATAATCTATGTTGTAAATGGAAACCCTCTATGCGGATTTTCCATCTAATGCGTTCCAAGGTTTAAACAATAAAGCAGTCAGTTATTCTGAGCTTCTTTAAATTGTTTAAAACTCTATTTTTGTTTTCCTCATTATTTATCATGGAAACAATAAATATTCCGATAATAGTTTGGTTAACGCTGCTAAACCAATTTAACTCTTATAATCTATTTTCATGGATTGTACTATATATTTTTCTCTGATAAAATAATAATAATAAACTTTCATACAACACTAAAAAATTAGCTAGTTGGGTGCTTAATCATGATCGTGTTGATGCTTGTGCAAGTATGGAGAGTGTTTTTGAGTTGAAAATATCATGTTGTAGTTCCTATAGGGAATCAACAAGTTGATAAATTGTTTTGTACAATATTTTGATATAAAAGTATTCAAACATGTTCAAGTACTGAAAGATCCCAAGATAATAGCGAGTGAAAAAGTCTATAAGTTATTCCCTTGTGTTTTTATATTCAATTGAATACCACTAATAAGAAAGTATGCTTATTGATTTTTTTTGCATGTCTAAATGAAGTTAATGAACCACCACCAAAGGTTCTTAATTTTTGAATGTTGAACCTATTTTGAATGAAGCTTTTATTGTTAACTAAATATTTAGGCTCAAATTTATAAAGGTAGACATGGAAAAGAGATTCATATAGACCTCATTGAAGTCCTAATTGGTTGTGTTTTTTTGAATTGTATAACTTATTCATTAGTTGTATGGCATCCTCTCATACCTCCAAATTTGTAGTGTTCAGCTTCATTCGTTTAGACATTTTAGGCCATTTCAATTTCTTATGGGTTTATTTTTTCCTTAACAACATGTTTTTATGTCATGTTGGGTTCATTCCCCTATACAAAAGTTGATTATAACATTATGATTTTTTTCTGTAAATATGTTTGACCCTGCAATAACTAACTTATCTTGAGCTCACTCAAGGGATAGAATAAATAGTAAATACTAAATAGAGAACAAAAAGTATCTATGCATTAATGACATGCCACATTACTAATTAGTATCTAGGTAAGTAAAAAATAAATATGAATCCGATCAAATATAAACATTAAATTGCTTCATTGCAACACTTTGGTTATTTAAATTGCTTCAAATGCAACTCTTTTGAATACTTATTATGATTCATAAACGTTGTACATTCATTCAAATTTCATACACAGATATATGTATATACTGATACTCCCATTTGGCTATCTTACTTGCTTCTTTGATAGCTGAAGTATGTGTACATCTTAGTGCACCAAATTGCAAAGATTGTCAATTAGATAAATTGTTGTAATCAGTTCAACTTCCTTACTAGCCAGAGTCTTGCAGGTGGTCCATATCGTGTGATGTTTGACCTTTACCCCAATGCAAAAGTAAGACATGAAAGTGGGAGGATATATGTATATCTATGTATGAATAAATTTATGAATCATAATAAGTCAACGGGTTGCATTTGAAATCAAGCAATTTATGGTTTATAGTTGATTTGATTCATAATGTGGTTGAACAATTCCTTAATACTAATTAGTAATGTGGTGTGTAGTTAATTCAATTTAAAATACTTATTAGCCAAAGTCTCCTATCTTTTTCATATTGATTCATGTTTGACATTTTCCCCAATCTAGAAGATGATTATAAGATTCTTCTTTTTTATGTAAACTTGTTAACTTATGCTGAGCTCAATGAAGAGAAAAAAATTACAGTACAAATATTATCTATGCATTAGTTACACACTCCATTTATGCAACACTGATGAGTATCAAAGCATTGTTCAACCACAGTATGAATTTTGCTTGATTTTTTTATTCTAATTCCTACACTCCCACTTGTCTCTCTTGCTTCTTCTTATTAATTTTATCACAGCAATATTGGGACAAAGTATAAACTCACAAGTGATTCAAGACAAATTAGACATGAAATAATGTAACGGTACTGCAATAGGAGGTTGTAGCTCTATATAATCAATGAAGGAATGTATAATAGAATACAATGTCATGTATAATGCATGAATTCCAATCCAATTCGAATCACTATAAGGTCATTCAAATTGCATGGATGGGTGTATATTAACTAACTGTTAGCCACTAGACACACTTAGTTAACCACTAAACTAAACTATAACTGACTCTCACAATGTCCTAACTAAATTGGAGTGCAATAGATGGCTGAGTCTAACTGAATGTAACTTAGACACATGTCACTGCATGCCAAATATGAGGTGGTAGCACATCAATAACTTCAAGTAGCTTCGATGAAGTTAACTAAAGTGATATTGGTCAATAGAGGCAGTTGGAGATGCACTAGTTCACTCCAGTACATCCAAATCAGCCCAAAATAGACAATTGCATGAGGGAGGCACCTTTACAACTCAGCTTAACTTATTGTTAGGTGAAACACCAATCGGTTAGAAATTAGGTGCACTTATGACACTCAAATCACCCCAAAATTGCTCCCTGTTTGAAGGAGGAAGCCCAGTTATCCTCCCCGATTGAAGGAGAAGGCTTAGTTTGCCTTGTTGATTGAAGGAAGGAGTGGGTGTGCTCATGTTGATGTTAGAGTGTGCTCATTTGATGCCAATTAAGTCAATTAGACTTAGGATAATGGGTAATCAGGCCAAAATTGACCAAATAAGTGTGTAAGTTGGGTAAATGACTCCAACACTTCTAAATGCAACCCTTTAGTATAAGATATATGGATATTGATACACCAAAATGAAAATATTGTCAATTGCATAGAACTTTGTAATCACTTAAACTTCATTATTAACAAAAATCTAGCAAGTTGTTCATATTCTTTAGTTTGTTCAATGTCCCCTAGTCGTTGGCTGCCCCTCTGGTCCATAATATCCCATTGTGCTCTATGAATCCTCTTTAATACAACTTCCGTAATGCTCTTTCAACTGTAATATCATCCAACCCAGATCATTCTAATTTTTCCCAAACCTTGTGACAGTTATTTTGGAATTCTCTTGAGCCTATTGTCATGGATGTGAAGTGAAAAGTAGTTTGAAGATTTTGTTTGTTGACATATTAATCAACACCTTGAGTTAGTTTATTTGTATTTGTAGAATGAGGCATACTTTTCCATGTTTTAGTCTAATCCCTTTTGAAAAGAAGTTTGTATGAGCACCTTTTCATCAATGGGATTTTAGGAGAATCATGCTGCACACACTTACATACAATGGTGGAGAGATAAAATAAATGATAAAACTTTGTTATGAATGTTGCAGCAATACATCTCTACCCCCATCAACTACCATAGGTCACAAACCCCTAGTTGGTTAGGTGTTTTAGCTAACCCCTAATTACTACAACTAATACTACATTGGCTATATATAAAGTGACATAAGTATTAGTATCTCTCACTAACAATTTATTGTGTTGCCGGTCTAACAGGGAGTTGGTTTATCAAATTATCCAATCGTCATTTTACTCCATTCTTGATTGTTTATTATGATGAGCACTGAGTCTATTTAAAGACAATTTATATTTAGGAATAAGGTTATTGAAGTGCTATGCCGCTTTTTCTACAGAGCCGTTCATTAACATTGGGAATGCTATGCAATACTTGTGGATTGTATGCTTATTTTGGTGTATTCTACAAGCCCTAAAGGATTTCCTCCATTGTGAACCATTCCACACTTTACCATTGCTCATTCCCTTTATTTTCTAGCTTAGGTTGCATGTTCACATGGAGCTAAGACCCAAAGAACATACCATTAGTTAAATCATCCACTTTGTCATACTATTGTGCTTGTACTTGCTGACATACTCTTTATCATATTGCATTCAATATCAAATATGGAACATGCAAAAATTATAGCGGGCAAACTCTGATATCTACTATAAGCACCTCCCTAGGCAGGTGACATACCACTTTTTCATGATAGATAAAAGAAAAGAAATTTGGATGTGGTGGATAAAAACTACCAAATATGGCTGAAAGTCACCTCGTTCATGTTCATGTTCAAATCCAGTGATAGAAATTTGGGGAAAAATCGCTAATGCAAAAAATATGATAAACCAAAAAGTACTCCCTAACCTTTAGCCTACAGGAACCTATGGGAATTGAGGAGTTTGAATCAAGAATTGGCTTTCTTGTTAAAGTCAAATTCATTGTTTTTCCTTGTGACGTTGGGTTCCTCTAGCTTGGTGCACAAGCTCATACGCTTGCATTTTTGGATTTTGTAGGTTGGTATTTTCCTCGAAGGCCCCTGAATGTCATGTTTATTTGTTTATATTATGTGACAAGCTAATGTGAATAGAACGTAATAATACTTTCTTTACAACATTGGTCTAAGATTCATAGTAATTTTCTTTTTGTTATGGAAATGCTTATTACACACTAATTAGATTGAATAGTAATGGTAATTGAGCCAATCAACCTAGGATAAGCCTTGATAAGAGCTAGCTTATCAACTACAATACTGTAATTATCTAAGAGTAAATTGAATCAATGGTATTGCTAATGTGTCTTATACAATGACTAGTACTTACGAGATTACACAGATCTTATGAGTCCAGTTACATAACACATTGCACAAACTAAGCTTGTTCATCACTATTAGATGAGTGGTACTTGTTTTATTAGGAAAATATGGACATCTTTCAACTTATAAGCAATTACATAAACTATGAGCAAACAAAATATTGATCATACTTAACAAGAGCATATCCATAATAATGAACACACACACCTTACACAGATATGGTAATGTCAATTGTATAGGTAAGGTATGAGATTTAGTTATGAGTATTACATAGTTATAACATATCTATAATAATGTTATTTTTATTACAAGCATGAATGAGTGCCATGTATTCTATGAACTATTCAGCACATGTAACTAATACAAGGTAAATTATAGTTAATTACGAGAATAGCTATGTGATAACAATGCTTCTTACATTGATCACTAGTAGCTTAAGCATGCAATGGAACAGATTAGCTATGAAAGCTTACTAACTCCACATATTAGGGATAATAATTATGTGATAAGTACTGAACAACTTATACTCGTCATATCTTATGGATATCCTTATAATAGATAAGAGCTTAAGTATAACTATTATGCTTACTTTACCCTTGTTTCTTATAAGCAGATTGTCGAATAATAGTATTCTATATATACCATTGCTTTTATTATGCTAGTAAAAGGTTATAGCTTTAACTATAAACATTACAGGAATATCACTCAGTATTAGTCATTGCTTGTAAGCTCACTACTTACATTACCCTTGTTATCTTGGAAGCATGGTTCAGATCTTCTTGTGATAGTAATTGGTTCTATATTACTAGTAATCTTATGGTACTTACAATGTAGATAAAGGGAATAGTTAAGCTTAGGGTTATCAATGCCATGATTAGGGATATATTTGATATAAGTGTAGTGGAACAAGATTATAATGGACACTCAGTCATAAGCATTATATGTATGATCAGTGTTACCATAATGTAACCCGAATCCAATAGATTCCCTTATATAAAGCAAGCAAATGATAAAAACCCATTACATGCATAAAAATAGTGCTTATTATAACCCCATGTTCAAATGGTTATGATTACTTGTCCTATATATTAAGGTAAAGGTTAGTTAGGGTTCTATTTAGATTCTAGAGTTAAATACGATGAAACCTATACATTACTATAACATAGGTAATATACATGAACGTTGTATCAACATAATGCACAATATTACTATTGATTATAATGTTTCAAGATTTACTATGATTACCCTTATTCTAGTATAGTAATACCTGCTTTTTTCATCTCTATTTACCAGTATGTTAGCTCATACGTTACTTACAGCTATACCCCAGGAATATAGAACACATGATAAATAGTGTAGTATCCAACTAAATGGTAATACTTGGTTATTCATTAAAAATAATACCCTATGGAAACATTGATTACACGCTATGTATATTAAAGATGATCTGTTAGTTTCTAATGTACAAATTATGGGAATTCCATAACTGTAGGAACCACACCAACTGCTTAATTTACTGCAGGTCTTCATACTGGAAGATATGAAAGGGTGCCAATTAACTCTTGAACCAAAGTTGCATTTGCTAGTTTTGACTTTTCATTTACTGATCAGTTTTACTAACTTTTAAGTTGTCATGGTTATAAGCAATTTGACATTTCTAACATAATTATAATTTTGTTTTCAAATATGGAAAGTGCTTCCTAGTCATAAAAAGAATTAGATTTATAGACAACCTTACAAATATAGTATAAATTGAGGAATGTAATCTGTTCATGTTAAAGCTGCTAACCCAATGATTATTTGATCTTTCTATTAATGCTAATGGTTAGTATTTATGAAGGGGGTTGTTACAATTTGGTATTAGAGCCAGAGGATTCAACATTGGGACTCTGGGAGGGGGGGGGGGAATTTACTTGGGAAGCAAAATTACATGGTTGTTGTGAAATGGTAAGAAAAATCTTGGGGAAAGTGATGCCTTAGTCCCTCAAAGGAAGTTCATTAAATTCTTGTTTGATATTTCACTGGATTTAGAAATTTGTAGAGGTCAATATGGACCTGCAAGCTTAGGTTTGATGTTTTTCTACATTTAGGTACACATCTCCATAATGCAAAGACATACATTGTATTACCATGAAAGGTTAGAATTTTGGTGTGGCTAATGGGATAGAGTAAAAAATAAACAAGCCTAGAAATGATAACCATTTGTGTGTTGGAAACATATTTAAAATTTGTAAGCTAGGACCTAGAATAGTGCAAAGTATATAGACCTATTTTGCAAATCTGCCGACTGCTGAATTTCTCCATTAATTTTTCTACGAAATACTTTGATAATCCCGATACAGTATTATGTTACCCATAACCTCTCATGGCATGCCATTCATAAGGTAGGTGCATCAATAACCATTAGACATTTGATATGTTGCTAGACAATTATCAAAATGTAGCTTCTCGCTATTAGCTTTATGCTTGTTTTATGATTTCCTCTTTGCTTCCTGTTTATTTAGTTGGAAATTGGTTGGATTAAAGGATACCCATTGAAATCAACCTTAAAATAAGATTTTCTGTGTTGAGACCTTGAGGAGTGTTGAGATAGAAAAATTTGGATGGGAAAATCATTGCCCATATTTGTTATATCCTTTTTCTTGCAATTATGCTTTAGTCATTTAGTGGGTATGGGAAACTCAATGGACAAGATATTTTACACTCTTTGTATTTCATTCAAGTATGGATAAAATGATTTGGAGAGAAATAATTTCTTAGCTTTGGCATCTTCTTTCCATTTTGATAATGGATGTAAATTAAAGTTTATAGGTAAATGGTTGCCCAACTTGTACAATGTTTGTGCATTGTATTTATATTGAAGTAAATTGAAGTGTATGGGTAAACAGTTACCCAATTTAACCATTATTTGTGCACTACATTTCATGTTGAAGTAAATTGAAGTGAACGGGAAAAATGGTTAACCATCTTGGGAAATTTATTTTCATTGCATTTGAATTGGTGTAAATAAATTTTATGAGCATTTTTATAATGTATTTTGGTCCATTGAATTTGAATTTATTTGATCTAGAGAAAATTGATTAAAATATGGAAAGACCTTTGTGCACTGTGTGTATTGAATAAACCAATTTGTAAGGACAGTTCAATGTGGGAAAACCTTGGGTACTGTAAATTTTGATGAAGGAGACGATTTGTATGGGAAAATCATAGCTCATAATTCAGCATTATCTCCCTTAAATTAATAAAAAAGGTGACTAAGTTGCTCAATCAAGAAAATTGAGTGATTTTGGGTAACATTGTGAAAGTAACTATGGTTTGATGTTGTGGATTTGTTGAGGAAAATCATTGTCATGCTCGGTTTGATTTTTTGATTTTTATTTTAGTATTGAGATAATGAAATGTTATTCTAAAGCTTGAAATTTTCACTTTGAATACTAATGACAATATTGTCCTTGAAGTTTTGAAAATGGTAATGATTGCAAGATTGAATGGTTTATAATTGCTAAATGTTTACATAGTATAATTTCTAAATAACTAGCTTATAAATTAAGGATTTTTTTATGATGTGGGTATTGCATCAGAAATGGTGACAACCATGTTCCACATTTCATGCATTTGAGTGTATGGTCTACAAATTGTTTAAGGCCTTGATACAAATTCAACAAGTTTTTATTCTTTTATTGCTTTGAAGATATTGTGATTAAAGTGGACATCCTTGGCCCCTTCCATAATTCCACTAGGATTTTGTTGTGAAATGAATGACAAGCATGGTCTGCCAATTATTGAAGGCCTTGATACAAATTCAACAAGTTTTCCTCCATTTATTGCTTTGAATGAATTGTGATTAAAATGGATATACCTGGCCTTCAGTCTACCCAGAGGTGGAGCTGTTAGGGTGTTCAACATTAAGCTCGATGGAGATCTTGGGAGTGTTGGAGTAGTAGAATCTGACGGCTCAACATCAATTTAAAAAAAAAAAAATTATGCAGCAATGTCGCTATAGCAATGAAAATTCTTTAAAACAAATACAACCAGCCATTGCTATAGCGAAGGACCCCTTTACAAAACTATCGTGTAGCTGTCGCTAAAGTTACGAACCCACATTTCTCTTTCGATGAAACTCCCTTGCATGTTCCATCACTAGTGTAGCAACTTCGTCAAAACATGCAAGGGAGGTTCGTCAAAAGAGTGACATGGTTTCATTGCTATAGCGATAGCCACACTATATTTTTTGTAAAGGGGAGTTCGCTGCTCGAGCAATGGCTAATGGATTTCATCGCTATAGAGACACGGCTCCATTGCAAAAGACACCATTTATTCATCACAATAGCGATGACTAATGGAATTTCGTTGCTAAATAATTATCGCAATAGTGATGCTACTCCGTCGGAAAAGAGACCATCTATTTTTTGCAGTAGCGATGAAAATCCGTCGAAGTAGAATTCATCCATTCATCACAATAATGACACGAGCCATTCATCGCACATACAATGAAGTGTGGAAAGTGTTGTTATAGCGACGAAAGTTTTTCCACAAAAAGGAGGGGTCATGTTTGTTGCTATAGCAATGCACAAGTGTTGCAATAGGAACTATTTTCCGTGGGAAAAATGTCCACATGTACTAGTGTTTTTTTTTCTGAATTCATTCAAAAAATGTAACCATTGAAATGTAGATGTGAAATAAGGTCATCAGTGAAACACCTAATCTTGATTTTGATTCTTGTTTTAGTTGTTTTATTTGTTGATTTTGTTTCTTGTTTTAGTTGTTTTATTTGTTTCTTATCTCTGATTTGTATCCCCTTGTCAATTTTCATAATTAAATGCACACAACCCCTTTTTTGCATTCAAATATGTTGGATATTAAACACAGTTTTGTTTCATCCTTCCCTATTTACTACACGTATAATAGGTTATAAGCGAGCAAGATTAAAAATAATATTCTCTAATAGTTTTTCAGTGCATGCCTTTGGCTGAAATTTGTCCCTTCCTATTTGAACTTTGATCTTTAAGTTTTGACCTATTTGATCATTCCTTGCATGCCTTTGGTTTCAAGTTGTCCCTGTCTATTTGAACTCTGAATTATTAACCTATTTGATCATTTTTTCTTAGTATATAAACGTTTCTCTTTCCCAAACATTCTTTGCACACTTTTAAAATTTACCTACTACCACATGCTAGTTCAAGGGGAAAAATATTGCAAATGAAATTTGTAAGTTTGGATTAGTTCACTTCAAGAACACAAAAGATTCCATGAGCAGTTTATAGTTACCAACATGTGTATAACTATGTACTGTGCTAGTCCCATATTAACAGGATCCTAACATGGAGATAACACATGGAAGATATTTTCCTGGTCAATATGTGCAGTTTCTAGCTATTTTGGGGCTAATTCTATTGAATTTTTTGTTCATCATAACCACTTTTCTAATGTGCCTTTTGATTGAAACACTGCTGCCTCAAACCAACAGAGAGGTATTCGAGGTTGAGCATACTTGTGGAAAGCATTTGGTATTGATGTCACAAGAAAAACATATGCATGCCTGCATATTATCTACTTTTATCTTTAGCCAGAAGGGTGGCTATTATTCCAAGGGGGAATGTTTTGTGGTTCATTTTTTTACGAAAGGAAACATTTGAGGAGCAATTCATCAAAAACTACCTAATTTAGTGTTCATGGACTATTGATGCAAATCAAATTTATAATGGACTTTTCTGTTTGAAAAGGGCCATGGACCTGTATTTTTTTGGATTCATTATTTGGCCAAAAAATAAGACTGAATTTTAATAAAGTGTGGACTATGGGGGAAGTTAACTCCCGATGCACCAAAGACTCAACAGACAATTCCAACATCTTGCTTATAGCATGGTGATTGGTGCATAGTTCATTTCTTCTATGTATCTTGTCTTCCTCTTTAGCTTACCATCAACTAACATAGATTGGTTGAAGGTAACATGTTTCCAAGAAGGCAATGCCAGGACTAATTGTACTAGATTAAGTATACAAATTAATGATAATTGAAATGTTCGAATATATTACCATATGTTTAGGTATTATTTTAGTAGTAGCTAGAGATATAAGAACATGGATTTGTATCTATGTTACTTGTTAATTTTATCATCTTTTAAATAAAATTGTAGTTTTATAATTCATGTGTGCTTCCAGAGTTTTTAGGTTCTTTTGCCTACTCTTTTAAAATGGATTTTCTTACCATATTTTGGACTCTTATATAAATTTACAACATTGTTTACAAACAAGAGTGAGAAAGAAATTTTAGAACTTTTTTCTTTCAGTAATTAGAACGTTCATATCATGGTATGTTGGATGAGACACTAAGTTGCTATTTTCATTTTGCGAAGAAACTTTCTAATATGTAGAGTTGTTTTTGTGGTATTTCCAAAAGACTTATGTTTTTACATGCATTTTGTGCTAGCTATTTTGGATCTTATTTTTTATATTCATACTTATTTGTATGATTTTATAAATCTTATGGAAGGACAAACGTTCGATTAGTCCTTCATATACTAAACCAATATATTTATCTAGTATATTGTATGTCCATTCAAAATTCACAATGTGCCAGTATAAACATTAGAAAGTAGTGTAGCAAATATGTAACACCTCAGTTTTCACCCCGTTTGCATTAAATATATATGATGCAAATATTGTAATTAATCATGGTGTGGAGGTAAAGGAAAAATCCCCACCATTGATTCAATTTTTTATGTTTCGACGATTAAAATCGATGTCGATGGTATTTTTTGCTGGCCAGCACACTATAATTTTGGACATCATATAAATATGCAATTTAATTAAAAACCCACAACCAGCTATGTCAATGCAACAAATAATGAGATGGGGGCATGATTTCACAAGGAACAAGGAGGGGAAATGTTTAACCTTGATCCTTTGGGGAAAATCCATGTGTCAAAAGGAAAGACCCAAAAATGTATGCCCATTCCCTCATGCATTCACGTTTTCATCTTTCCTCACGTTTTGGAGAGCAGAGGGACATTTTTTTATCATCAATCCTTCACATTTTCAGTTGTTTCCTCAGTGTGCATACCCAGCCCATCATTGGGCTCTCACTGAACCGTCGTGGTCCATTATGATCATTCTCTATTTCATTCTATTCATGTGAACTATGCGTTTGTCCTTCTTGTAGAACCTTGTTTTGTTCTAATTTTTTCACCCGTTGTTACCATCCTCAGTCGTGCAAAGGTTCAGGGTCTTCTTTGTTTGATGAACGAATGAGCAGTGGATATCACTCAATTTTATGAGAAAGAGTGGTCAAATGCGGTTCCTTAGTGTTGTTGTGCAATGGTCTCTTGTGTCACAGAGTGAGTGGAATCCTATTTTGTTGTGTTGACATTGTGGTCTGTTGTGTGTGCATAGTTTTTCCTTGGTATGAACTAGTTTGGAGTGGAATTGGATCAAAACTAGCTTGATAAACTTGGTGTAGGATGGAACCTCACAAATAGATCTAGAGGGGCTGGTTTTCTTCTTTGCACATGCTGAACAACACTAGAATGGAAGGCATGGAATAAGGGACTATGTATCAGAGAAGGGGATGCTACCATGTGTTGGGTCTATAGATGTTTTAGGAACCAAGCCCAATCTAGTTCAGGTGTCCATAGCTCGGTGGTTGAGATCACTAGCTTAGCAGTTCAAGTTTTCTAGCTTCTTTGACGCCTGATAAACCCATCTATTAGTTGTCTTGGCTGGTCCTTAATGTGAATGTTGGCTTGGCTGATTAGCTTGATAAAACCAATAGAATATTGGCTTGTTTGTTTGTAGCCTGATAAACCAAACTATGCTGGCTTGGATGAGTTTGGATGTATTCTTGGCTATGTGTGAACCTGCTAGTGTTCCTTATTCCTTGTGGGAATCATTCCCAGCTGGGGATGGAAGTGCTACTGAGAGATTGATGAGTGCACTAGCATATGATTGGGTGGAACGTTGCAGCGATGTAGCTAGTTGTGGAAAAATCTTCTTTCAAAGATAAGTATCTCTGTGTTAATCTATGCAATTGTAATTTCTTAATGAAATATGATGAACATGCCTAATTTGTTGAATTACTAAATTGCTTCTGCTATATAATTGCAATTGTATGCATCTGTGTATGTTTCTTTCAATGCATTTTTAAATTACATTATGGGGCTTAGATGTCCGGATTGGTGAGCCTGAATGATCAAATCTTTCCAAGAATTCTATTAACAGGTTGAATTTTGTTCTACAACTTGCGGGATGTAGAAAGGTCCTTTTGTGAATTATGTTCCTCACATATTTCCTTCTAAAACTCACCTTTCTTCATGTAGGAATACGAGATTCGAGATGCGGCTTCACAATATTTATTTCTACAACTAATTATTTCTGCAACGGTTTATTCCGCATGTGGGATGTGGGACCATAACTTTCAATATTTCCCCAATTCTACAGACTCAAGATTTTTGCACCATTGATTCTCATGAGTTGTTTCTCAATCATTGATCTACTTCCAGCTGCAGAATAGATTGTGGCCGTCGATTTCGTTCGTGATATTTCTCTGTCGTTTGATCTCCTTTGATATTTTTCTTTGTAGATTGTCTAATTGAGAACTGACAGAATCAATTTCTTTTCTATTGGGAAGTTAGAAAATTTACAAAGAGTTGAATAGATTGAACTTCGAGATGGATGCTCCTGCATCTGTTAGAGAGTAGTTATGGTCACATTCCCTCTCTAGTGGACGGGAGGGGATGTGACATTGTGGTATCAAAACTGCAGGTTACAGCATTGGGCCTTAATGGGCCAAGTTGAATAGTTAACAAATTTGTTGGTAAATGGTTTTTACTTTTGATATTATTATGCGGCTAACAATTTTTTTTATTGGCACATTTTGCATAATTATAGTCACCCTCAAAGGGCATCATTCCAGATAGTTCAGTTCGATAAAGTTGGTTTGTCTAAGCCATGAGAACTGACACGTGAGATGATGTATAGAACCCCAATGAATATAAGGAATATTCTATGGGGGAAACTATCTGAATTGGAAATGCCGAGATAGAGTCTAATGGGAGGAAGTATCAAGACACCACCATGAGAATCCTAAGGGTGGATATGCAAAGTCACAGGGAAGATAATGAAATATTGGTTAAGGCTCTGGAGGAGAAGAATCAGCTGAATGCAGTCATACTGCAAAGTTTGACAGACATTCAGAGGCGGATGAAATCTGGGGACCGGACAGTGAGACCAGAAAGAAGTAAGAGCACTGCTAGAGGAAGAAAGAGATATCCTAGCGGGTCATCTAAATATGAAGGATCCACTGGTGGTTCAAGTTCTTCTTCTAATGAGAATAAGAGAAATAGGCTCTACCAGAACTGTTCATGTGATGAATTTAAGAAGGCAAGGCCTCCTACCTTCAATGGTGAGATAAAGGATGGTAAATAAGTTGAAGCTTGGATTCTTCGAATGAGGAAATATTTCTAAGTCCAAGACTATTTAGGAAATATGAAGGCTAGAGTAACCATCTTCAATTTGATTGGAAGAGAATCAATATGATGGGAGCACTTCAAGAAAGTGAAGAATATTAATGAAAGGAATATTGTGTGGAAACAGTTCCAGAAGTATTTCAAGAAGAAGTACCTCTTTGACATGTACTATGATGATAAGATCAAAGAGTTCCAAGAGATGAGATTGGTATAGTAGACCATGGAAGAGTATGTGAATAATTTCTTGGAATTGTTGAGGTATTTCAGGTACATCAAAGATGAGAAGGTGAAAATCTAGCGTTTCTTGAGTGGATTCCCTTAGTCTTACAAAGATAGAATTTATTTTTATGAACCTAGAACTTTGGAAGAAGCGATAAGGAAAGCTAAGTATTGATATGAGAAATGCAAAGGAAAAAATGATTATTATAAGACATGGAAGGACAAGAATAATGAGAAGTATGACCAAAGGAAAAAAGGTTTCAAACCTTCTAACTTCAAGAATCAGCAAAAGCAACCATCCCAAGTTGAGAAGAAGCCAGCTAGAGTGGTGGGAGAAGAGCCAAGAGATCCAAAACAAAACAGAGCACCACTCTAATGTTGGAAATGTGGAGGAACCCACATATGTAGGAATTTCCAATTGAGAATGAAAATGCAAGGCCAGCTTACAACATTCAAGAGGAAGAAATAGTGGGTCAAGACATAGCAAGGTCTGTCCCTAGAATCTATGCAGCACTAGAGGACCTCTAGGAAGATCACCAGTCAACTATGGTTGAAGTTACAAGTAATATTGTTGAGCAATCTATTCTATTTTGATTGAACCTGGTTCTACTCACAGTTACATTGATCCTAGAGTAGTGGAGATTTGTTCTTTTAAGAAAATAAAGCATACCAAATCATGGTTAGTTCATCTAGCCACTGGAACTAAGAGAAAGGTTAGTGAAATGGTAGATAAATTCCCATTTGTGATGAATGGATTGGTCACTTGTGTAGATCTAAATATTCTACCACTTGGTTCCTATGATGTTCTCATTGGAATGGATTGGTTAGAAGCTCATAGGGTAAATCTCAACTGTTATAATAAGACGTTTGAATGCATGGATGAAGAAGGGAACCCAATAGTTGTAAAAGACATTCCAAAGGTGATTTATTTGAGGAATATTTCAGCAATGCAATTGAAGAAGTTTTGTAGGGAGGGTTGCAGAGTGTATGCAGCTCATTTTTTTGGAAGCAACAAATAATGAAACTATTAGGTTGGAGGACTATCTTGTATTGGAAGAATTTAGGGATGTTTTTCCTAATGAGATTCTGGGGCTTCCTCCAAATAGAGACATTAATTTTCAGGATTCCTCCAAATAGAGACATTAACTTCACAGTTGAACTTGTTCGAGGAGCAGCACCAGTGTCGAAGACACCCTACAGGACGAGTACACCAGAAATGCTAGAGATGAAGATGCAATTTCAAGAGTTATTGGAGAAGAAGTATATCAGGTTGAGTGTGTCTCCTTGGGGAGCACCAGTTCTATTTGTGAAGAAGAAATATAGTACACTAAGGTTGTGTATTTATTACAAACAATTGAACAAATCCACTGTGAAGAAAATATATCCTTTATCTAGAATTGATGACCTCTTTGCTCAAATGAGAGGAGCAAAGGTATTTTCCAAGATTGACTTGAGGTCTGGTTACTATTAGGTGAGAATCAAGGATGAATACATTCATAAGACAACCTTCAAAACAAGGTATGGAAATTATGAGTCTGTAGAGGTACCATTTGGTCTCACAAATGCACTAGCTACATTTATGTGCCTTATGAATAATGTTTTCAGCAGGTATTTGGACAAGTTTGTTCTTGTTTTCCTTGATGACATTCTTATTTATTCTAAGAATGAGGAAGAGCATGACGAGCATCTGAGATTGACATTACAATTTTTCAGAGAGAATCAGTTGTATGTAAAGTTGAGCAAGTGTGACTTCTATAAAGATAGAATTTAGTATTTGGGTCACATTATCTCAGAAGAGGGTATTTCTGTGGACCCTAACAAGATTGAAGCCATTATGAATTGGCTTACTCCATAAAATGTGACAGATGTAAGATATTTTATGGGACTTGTAGGATTCTACTGGTGATTCATTGAAGTATTCTCCAAGGTTTCACATCCAGTCACTTCTTTGCAAAATAAGGAAATAAAGTTTGAATGTACATCAAGGTGTGAAGAAATATTCCAGCAGTTGAAGAATATTCTCATAAGTGCACCAGTATTGAATGTTGCGGACCCAGAGAAATATTTTGTGGTGTGTAATGATGCAAGAAGTCAAGGAATTGGAGGATTTATTATGTAACACAACCACGTAATATGTTATGAGTCAAGAAAGTTGAAGGAACATGAGAAGAACTATGTCACTCATGATCTGGAACTTGTGGCCATAGTACATGCTCTCAAGATGTGGAGGAATTACTTGATGGGTAGAATATTTGAGCTAAGGAAAGACCATTGTGGTATGAAGTATTTGTTTTACCATGTGGAAATTGAACCCAACATATAGAACAATTACACTCACAAAATTGCTAATCAAACATGCAAAATTAACATCAAAGGTGACTGAAATTGGAGCATAACACTAATATGTATTGAATAAGTGTACAATAGCCACCCTTGTGAAGTAATAGGTTGCTGAAATATATAATTACATGAGATATTTGAATGCATAAGGATGCCATTCAAAAATTTCAAAAAGTAGGCTTACTAAATCTAGTCAAATCCCCCATAGGTGCATAAAGTGGTTTCCAAATCCACCAAGATGCTCAGGAATTGGCTAAGTAAAGTAGGAAATCTAATGAGGGATGAAAACAAAACTCATACATTCTTTTATTAGGAGAAAAGGAGGGAGGTTGATTTGGGAAAAAAATAAGTCAAGTAAACCTAGTCTAACTTTTCCTTTTTCTTTAATTCGCAATAAAACAGGCAGCTTTTCAGAAAAAGAAGATATGCACTTTGGAGGATCTGAAATAAATTATACATGCTAAAATGGGTTTCCAAGAAGTTTCCCAAGCACTCCATGACTCATTTTTGGCATGTGTTGACTTCTAGAACATGTAGAAGGAAACTAGCATAGAGTGGAATCTAGGAGACTAGGTAATAAGACAAAAATTGTTTAATTAATGTCTAAGGTAGCTAACTATGGGTTGATTATTCTAACACCCCCACCTTAAGAATGAATTTATGAGTAAATATAAAAAAACTATAGGGCCTAGCAACAAGGATTAGTCACCCTTTACATACAGCTTGTCCATACAACCAAGGAAGGAGGCAAAACCCAGTGGAAAAATCCTCCCTTAAACATGGATAGGAAAACAAAATTTGGAAATATTGTCATAAATCATGCTTCACAACATGATCAACAATCCCCAGTAGTGATTTGAGATTGCTGAATGTATTCTCACAAAAAACTTTGATGAAGATGTTTGCTACTTATTCTAAAGATGCATAGAAGAGTAGATGAATGGTACCATCATGCACAAGTTGTCTGATGTAGTGCATGTGGATCTCAATGTTCTTGGTTTGTTGTCTCTAAACTAGATCATTGAAAATTCAAATGGTGCTCTAATTATCACAGTAGATAATAGTTGAAAACTCTGATTCGAAGCCACATTCTCCAAGTATTCCCTGCAACCACAAACATTGAGTTGTTGCATTTACAACTCCTCTATACTATGCTTCTGTAGATGAGAGTGCTATGGAAATATACTTCTTGCTTAACTAGCTGATTGGTCCTTCTGTAAGAATAAACACATATCCTTATGTTGAATTTTGATCTATTTTGTCACCTGCCCAATCACTGTCAGTAAACCCAATCAAATCAAGATCATATTTTGCTTGAACAAAGTTTAGGATCCTTTTGGCTACCCTCTAGTGGATCTAATGAGACTTATAGATGTATATTGAAGCCACACTAACTACATAATATAGATCAAGTCAAGTGTGTGTAAGATAAAGCAAACACCCAATCAACTGCCTATACAGTGTATTATTTACCATAGGAGAAGAACCTGCTTCTTCAAGCTTAACTCCTGAAAGGAAGGGAGTCTTGCTTGGCTTGAAATATTTCATGTTGAAATTTTTCAGAAAATATAAGGCATACTTGGACTAATGTATTTGCTTCCATGTTGGGATTGAGCAATTTCAAGACCAAAAAATTGGCTCAACAATCCCAAATCTGTCATAGAAAATGCATGGTTCATTGCATCCTTCAAGGAGGCAATCTCTTTCTTTGAACTTGCTGTAATCAAAAGGTCATCTACATACAAGACAATAATCATCAAATAACCATGAATCAGCTTCAAATAGACATTAGTATCAGAATTTCATCGAAAAAAACTCAATGACAGCAGAAATCCATCAATCTTGGCATACCAAGCCTTAGGGCCTTGCTTGAGCCCATACAATGATTTATTTAACATGCACACTAAAGATGAATTAGAAACAAAACATTTATGTTGTTGCATGTAAATATCTTTAGTTATATCTCCATTTAGGAAATCACACTTCACATCCATGTAATGTACCTCCCATTGCTTCAAAGCTGCAATGGCTAAAGCTAGCCTTATGGAGTCCATCTTTGCCACTGGTGCAAAGGTTTCATTGTAGTCAATACCATGTACTTGTGAGTAGCCCTTGGATACCAATATTTACTTATATTTCAAATTTTAAGCATCAGCAGCAAACTTATTCTTGAAAATCCACTTACATTGAACTAGCTTCCTACCTGGGGGAAGATCAACCAGTTCCCAAGTGTTGTTCTTCTGGAGCGAGCTGAATTCTTCTTTCATGGATGTTTTCCATATTGGATCATGTGCTGCATATTAATATGTTTATGGATCTAATTCAACCATCATATAGCACTTCTTAGCAAATAAAGGATCTTTCATACAAAGGGCACTCTCAAACTGAGATATAGGTCCTTCTAGTGTCACTAGGATTTCCAGCTAGTTTCCCAGGTTCATGAATGGTTTTTGCTGCCCATTTTAGTCTTGTAGGACTGTCAAGATATGCAATCAAATCATAATTATTAGACATATCAGAATCAGCAAACTCATTAGTCTCTCCACTTACAATCAATGGATTTGGTGGTCAAGAAGACTCTCCAACTTCAACTGCTACTAAAGGCTTTTTTTGGAACTGAACACTTATTTCAATGAAGGATTTGTTAGTGCTCATTTTGATAAGATTGTACCCTTTTGAATCTTTATAATACCCAAAAAATAGGCACTCTTGGCTTTGGTTCTGCAAATCCTTTCTCTTTTCAGTTGGAATTCTAGCCCAAGCCTTTAAGCCAAAAATCCTGAAATGGGTCACATCTATCTTGTGCCCACTCCAAGCTTCGAAAGGAGTCATACCATAAAGAAGCTTATGAGGCACCCTATTCTGGATGTAATATGCATATTTTATAGCCTCGACCCAAGAATTTGGTGGCAAATTCTTAGCCTCCATCATACAGGTTGCCATCTCCTTCAGTGACCTGTTATTTCTCTCAGCAACACCATTTTGTTGTGGTGTGTAAGGGATCAAATGCTGCATCTGAATACCTAAATTTTTACAATATTGAATGAAATCGGACTTGACAAACTCACCACCATTGTCAGATCTGAGGTTCTTGAGTTTTCTCCCAGACTAGTTTTCAACCAAGGCTTTAAAGACTTTGAAGAGGTCAAAAACTTCAGACTTATGATTTAGGAAGTGAACCCAAAAATACCTAGAAAAGTCATCTATGAAAGTCAGTGTATATTTGGATTGAATCATGGACATATGAGGAAATGGACTAGAAATTTCATTATGGATCAACTCAAGAGGTGCAGAGGTTCTCTCATGACTAGCTCTCTCAAATTTGTGCTCTGGGTGCTTCCCTACGATACAACCTTGACAGAATCCCTTGGGAAAATTGATCTTTGGTAACCCTATGACCATATATTTTTCACTCAAATCAGAAAGATACTTGTAGTTAATATGGCCAAATATTTAATGCCAAATCTTGCTTGCCTCATTAGCATGAATTAGAAGAGCAGAGGGGTTTGAGTAGGGTAGAAAATGGGAAAACATGTATACCTTTGAAGTGTGATCAACAACACCTTTTGTTATGACTTTAGCATTCAAAATATCAGTGATTTCAACATCATTAGGGGAGAACATGGCCTTCTTTGGATACCTAGTGTGAGTCATCTGATACACTGATAAGATATTAGAGGCAAGACCTAGAAAATGCAACACGGTATTGAACTTACCATGGTCAATATCAATCCTTCCTTTTCCCAAATTGTCAGTGAGAGAGTCATATCCCGAAACTATTGGTGTACCTTTCAACATTTCAAGAGAGGAGAATGCCTCTTTTGTTGAAACCATATGTCTAGAAGCTCCAAATTCTATGATGAAGCTAGGTGAGCTTGATGTGTCAGCAACCAAGGCATGTACTCTCTCTCTGTCCTCTGAATTTGATCCTCCTTCCCTCTTCTTTGAGCAATCAGGAAGGGAGATGTTATTCTTCTCCAAGAGTTGGGTCAACATTTCAATTTGCTTCTTCATACAAGAGCTCTCAAGATGGGGCTCATTTCTCCTTTGTTCTTCTTCTTCTGCAAGTTCTTCTTGGAACCTTGGGGCTCTTGTTGAGAATTGTTCTTGTCGCTCTTTTTCTCAGGTGTATTTTTATCTTTTTTCTTGCTTTTTCAATCCACACTTGAATCTCCAGCAACCAAATATTGGTCTTTGGAAGGTTTGATGGTGACCATAATCACCAACTTATCTTGTTCATGTGTGAGGAATTCCATGAACTCTGTAAGCTTAGGCATATTCTAGGCTCGAGTTGTCAACTTGGTGGCATGGAAGGTAAAAAAAAACACTGAATAGTCAGGGCCAAGCTTCGAGAGTATGGCCAAAACTAGTTCCTTTTCCTTATTTTTCATCCCATACTGTTTTAGCTACAAAACAAGGGCTTTAAACTTAGAAAAATAGAGTTGCAAGAATTCAAAGCTACTGGGACTCAAGGAGATAAGCTCATTCTTGATTTGATGTCCTATCATATCATCTGTCTTACCAAAAATCTCTATAATATTCTCCCACACTTCATTAGGTGATTTCAATCCATCAAGATGGAAGAGGAGGTCTCTTGAAATGATCAGACACAAAAGGCCATAGGCCTCATCCCTCCCATTTTGCCATTTGATTTTCTCTGCAGTTGCATTGGGATTTGCCTCAGTTACCATAGTAACCTTGTAGATACTGTTTTCTCTCAACAATATCTCCATATCATCTTTCCACTCAATTAAATTGAATGGAGTCAAGATGATCTTCTGAGATTGGTCCATAGCTTAGAAACTGTGCCCTTCAGTCAGCAGAATATGCTTCCAGTCAAGATGTCAAACCTACAATAGTGATATGGAAGGAGAGAAATCGATCTACAAATGCTCTGATACCATGTGGAAATTGAACCCAAGAGATAGAAAAATTACATTCACAAAATTGCTAATCAAACATGCAAAATTAACATCAAAGGAGATTGAAATTGGAGCATAACACTAATCTGTATTGAATAAGTGTACAATAGCCAACCTTGTGAAGTAATAGGTTTTTTCAATATATAATTACATGAGATATTTGAATGCATAAGGATGCCATTCGAAAAGGTCAAAAAGTAGGCTTACTAAATCTAGTCAAATCCCCCATAAGGGCATAAAGCAGTTTCCAAATCCACCAATATGCTCACGAATTGGCTAAGTCAAGTAGGAAATCTAATGAGGGATGGAAATACAAATCATACATGCTTTTATTAGGAGAAAAGGAGGGAGGATTATGTGGGAAAAAAACAAGTCAACTACACCTAGTCTAGCTTTTCTTTTATCCTTAATTCTCAATAAAATGGGTAGCTTTTCAAAAAAAGAAGATATGCACTTTGGAGGATTTGGAATAAAGAAGACATGCTAAAATGGGTTTCCAGGAATTTTCCTATGCGCTCCATGACTCATTTTTGGCATGTGTTGACTTCTAGGACATGTAGTGTTAGGATATTTAGACACTTAGGATTTAGTTAAGATCAACTTGTGTAATATATCCATTAGGTAAAAGTGTGTTTATTTAGTATTCATTAGTATACATTTGTAAATATTCTAATTCGATGGTCATGATATGTTCTAGACATAGAGTGATCCGACGGTTCAACTTCTCTTAGATCATACCTACCATTGATATGTGGCTTAACACCCGATTGGTCCATGATCTCTATTTAAAGAGCATGGAGGGTCCTTACCTAGTTAATCAATTATGAGAAGCTCATATGTAACTTTCTTTATTTTGCATAATAAATTTTTTCCAAGTAGCTATTTGGATGGGGCCCTGGATTGTTTCCCTCTTGAGGGTTTTAACCACATGACAAACATCGGTGTATTGATCTGTGATCTTTTTGTGCAAAGTGGTTTCTCAAGGTGTTCGGTATTTTGGGAGTACCCTATGTACTCGAACATGGTATCAGAGCATTTATGAAGAACCGCTTTCAGTTTTGATCAAGATCTGGAACCGGTGTTGCCAAAATTTTGAAAGAGTTTTTTGTTCTAGAGTTTCTGTACATTTGTGGCCCATGGGAGCTGTTCCATTGCATCTGAAGCACCATTTCCATCTGGAAACTATTTTCATTTCACCAAAAACCATTTCTGTTTGATCCAAAAACACCCATTTCGGAAAATACGAAGGTATAATGTTACAGTGACGGATTTGTTTAATTTTTTTTTTAAATCTCTCATATTTTTTTAGTTTTATTATTAGATTTTTATTGTTTTAGTCTCGGCCTGTTGCCTTCCCTGGATACGTATTCTCTTTGCCGTGCACCTTGTGCGATCGCGGCAAATCAGAAACAGGAAGGGAAAGTTTTTTTTCTTGTCTTCTTGGATACGTATGCTCTTTTCCATGCACCTTATGTGATCATGGAAAATAAAAAACAATGAGAAAACTTGGAAACATAGACTTTCCAGGTAAGCTAACCAATATCTAACCCCATTATGTGGAAAGTTTTTTTTTGTTTTTGTTTTTCGTTTTTTTTGTGATTTGCAGAAAAAAAAGGCAAGCGCGGAGAATGAGAGAGAATAGTAAAAAAAATAAATCCCCCTTCCTCTTTCCATTCTTTTACGTACCTTTTAAACTTAGCTCACTTGGTCCAAAGTTGCTTTATTCCTTAATAGGTCTTGAGTTCAAGTCTTATTAAGCTACTTTTTAGTGCATGCAATTTCTATTTTCAAGTTACTTTATTGTAAAAGTGTATATTACTTAAATAAAATAAAATAAAAAGTGATTCACTTAAATCTTTTAATTTATTGCCGCACTATTTAAAGTAACATTATTGTAAAAGTGAACATCACTTATTCTACAAAAGTGATTCACTTAAAAGAAACTTTATTGTAAAGTGATTGTTAAAGGTTGATCTTGGGAAGAGGGGGGTTCTTTTTTTTAGTTGGTCAAGTTAATATCTGCCACGTCACTACTGGTGACATATTCAACATTTTCTTTGATCAAGCATAACTTAATCATCCAGAATCAGTTTTTAGTGCCATTTTTTTTTTAAACCGCATATGTTTTCAAGCTCTTTGCATCCATATAGTTAGTTTTTGTTCTTTCAATCATTATTTTACATTATGGCCACCCCTTGTGATATTATACTTACAAGTTATAACTATTTCTCATGGAAATATCGTATGGAGGATGTTCTGCGAAGAAGGAAACTTTTCAGGATAACCTCAAGGAAAGAAACAGAACCCATTGATGATGATAAGAAAATTAAATGGGAAAATAGATGTGATGAAGCTCATGGATTGATTGGGATTTCAATCTCTATTGATTTACGATTGCACATATATGGAATTGATGAACTTGATCAAGCTTGGGAAAAGTTGGAATCTGTGTTTGGTAAACACAATGAAATCCAGGGTCATCAACTTGAGAATGAGTTGATTTCCTTGAATCCAAATGATTTTTCATGCATTCAAGACTATTTATCTAAGTATAAAACTCTTAGACTCTTATGTGCAGAATGCAAGATTAAGAAAGAAGGAAAACAATGTATTTATCATATTCTTTCCAAACTTGGACCTGCATATTTTGTTTTTGTATCTACATTCTACTCCATGAAAGAATCCTTGACTACAACTAGCTATAAAGAGCCTAGTCTTGAATCATTTTGTGATTCCTTAATTAGAGAGCAAGATAAGCTTATTCATATTGGAATAATTAACAACGCAAATACATCTGGGAAAGCCTTATTGTCCCAACAGAAAGAAAAGTCCAATCTCCCAAGAAACAAAATTTTTGCAATATTAAGCCAAACAACAAGGGTCCCAAACCCTCTTAGTCAGCTCCTTCTTTAAAAAATGACAAAGGATCCAAGCAAAAAGAAAAGAAGACTAAGCATCATTGCAATTTTTGTGGGAAAGATAATCATGATGAATCTAAGTGTTTCAAGAAGATGGAAACCCTGGAAGCAATAATGAAGAAGCATCACTACAGCATAGATTCTTCTTCAGAATCTACCTCTCATGGACACGCACTTTGTACTTCTAGTTACTCTTATACTGCATCTTCTTCTTCTACTTCAAATGAATGGCTCATTGATTCTGGAGCATCTTATCATATGGATAAGGATCAATCCATATTTTCTACTATGCATGAATGGAAGACCAAACAAATATTTGTTGGCGATGATAGATCTCTAAGTGTTGTAGGATTTGGAACAGTTCCAGTAGAAAATGGTCATTTCAGTGATGTACTTATATGTTCCAAAAATTTCCTGTAATTTGTTATCCGTCTATCAAATTACTCATTCAAGTGAAGGTAAAACTGTGACGTAAACACCTCACCAATTTGTAATCAAGGATTTTAAAAATCCTCAAAATGTCCTTACTACTGGAACTATAGATGATATTACTAGGTTGTACAAATTTAACAACTTTGGGTCATCACCTTTTCCTTCAGTTTTTGTTGCTCATAGTGATAACTTGAGAAAACTTTGGCATGAGCAATTTGGTGACTTAAATTATCGCTCATTGCAACAACTATGTAAAGAAAATATGGCGACTGTTCTTCTGATGGTATCTTGCAAGGATGGTGTTTGTTTTGGTTGTGTACTCAAAAAACATCATCAGAACATTTTTGACAAACGTGCCTCTTGGCATGCCTCGGTTCCCTTGGAGCTTGTGCATAGTGAATTGTGTGGCCTTTTTCCATATGCTTCCTTTTATGGTTTCAAATATTTCTTAACTTTCATTGATGACTACTCCAAATGCACTTGGGTTTACTTCCTAAAACTTAAGAGTGAAGTATTTAACATCTTCTTGGCCTATAAGGCCCTTGTTGAAAAACAATCTGGTCATCAAATTATTAAGTTAAGATCTGAAAATGGAGGAGAATATGTTAACAACAAGTTCACTACTTTTTGCACTGAACAAGGAATCCAACAATAGCACACTATTCCATATACACCACAACAAAAATGGTGTAGCTGAACGAAAGAACCGCACTTTAAAAGAAATGGCTAATTGGATTATCCAATCTGAGGGACTAAGTCTTCAATATTGGGTGGAGGCCATAAATTTTGAAAATTACATAGTTAATCACACACCCACTAAAGTTTTACAAGGTATAACACCAAAAGAAGCATGGAGTAAAATTAAACCAGATGCAAGTCACTTCTGTGTGTTTGGTTGTGAAGCATGGGCTCACATTCTAGATGAAAAATGGAAAGCATTGCATCCTAAAAGTGAAAAGTGCATATTTTTTGGATATTATGAAGATATAAAAGTTTATATACTTCTTCAGCCACATTATCATAATATAATCATTTGAAGAGATGTTAAATTTGATGAAAATCTCTTGGCCTGCGAGCCTAACTTGGAGGGTGTGCCATCTTTGGCCTGTGAGCCTGATTCGACGATTATGCCTTATTATTATTCTTCTTATAACTTCCTTGATAGGTTTCCAACTCCATTTTATGATGATGACAGCGAGGATGAAAATACACCTCCGCCTGCTCATGTTACTCCAATTGCACCAGCACCAATGCTTCCTTGATGGTTCCGTTCAACATGTGAAGCAGCTGGTGATCTAGTCGGTGATCCTAGAGATCAACGTCGAACATGTTCTCAGTTTTAGCAAGCCTCTTCTCTTTTGGCTCAAGTTTTTGAGAATCATGATCCAGAAACTTTTGCAGAAGCTTCAGGAAATCTAGATTGGGATGTAGCTATGGATGAAGAATATCATTCCTTAATGGCGAATGATACTTGGGATCTTGTTCCTCTTCCAAAAGGAAGAAAACTTGTTAGATGTAAATGGGTATACAGAACTAAGTATGCATCAAATGGAAGCATTGAAATAATTAAGGCAAGGTTAGTTACCAAATGTTTTTCCCAATTTGAAGGGATTGACTACAATGAAACCTTTGCTCCTGTCGCAAAAATGAATTCCATATACCTTGTTCTTTCCCTTGTAGCCTTACATAACTAGGAAGTCCATCAAATGGATGTCAAGTATTCCTTTTTACATGGTGATTTACATGAGGAAATGTACATGGAACAACCTCCTAGATATGTTCAAGATAACTCTAGCCTTGTCTGTCTCCTTAAGAAATCCTTGTATGGCCTTAAGCAAGCTCCTAGAGCTTGGTATGCCAAAATGGATAGCTTTCTCCTTGACACTGGTTTTTCTAGATGTCATTCTGACCCCAATGTATATCCCAAGAAATTAGGAAACCATCTCATAATACTTGTTCTATATGTTGATGATCTTATCCTTACTGGTAGTGACCCTAAACTTATAACCCATGTGAAATCCAGTCTTAAGAAAAATTTTGAAATGTCATACTTAGGACATTTGCATTATTTTCTTGGTCTCCAAGTCTTGCAAACTAAAGAAGGAATCTTTATTTCCCAATCTAAGTATGCTTGTGACCTTCTTCATTGCTTCCACATGGAAGATTGTAAACCAACCCCTTCTCCCTTTCTGTTTGGAGTCAAACTTTCTTCCACTTGTACTTCCCCTGAAGTAGATGCCACCTTGTATCATCAGCTTGTTGGTAGTATTTTATACTTGACTCATTCTCGTCCTGAACTTTCCTTTGTCGTTGGTCGTGTTACCCATTATATGCAAACTCCTCATGAAATTCACTAGAAAGCAACAAAAAAAATACTTTGATATATTCAAGGTACAATTCAGTTTGGGATTCATTACAGTATGGGGGGAAACCTTTGTTGGTTGGTTTCACTGATTTAGATTGGGTCGGCAATCCTGATGATTGAAATTCTACTGCAGGTTATGTTTTTAGTTTAGAATCTAGACCTATCACTTAGGCTTGTAAGAAACAACAAGCTCTTGCTCTATCTTTAGCAAAAGTAGAATATCGAGCCACAGTTAATGCTAGTCAGGAATCTTTATGGCTTCGACAGATCCTTTCAGAGATTGGACTCGAGCAGCAGCAGCCTACTCCACTTTGGTCCCACAATCAAAGTGCCATCAATCTTGCCAAAGATCCAGTTTTACATCAGCGCAACAAACACATTGAGCTACACATGCACTTCATCAGAAATCTTGTTCATGATCGTGTTATAGAAGTGCTCTATTGCCCTACAGATGATCAAGTTGCAGAAATCTTCACCAAGTCTCTTACAGAAGTGAAGTTTTCTAAACTTCGGTCTATGTTAGGAGTTCAAGAATGTGTCCTTAAGGGAGGATAGGCTCTAATGCCTCCTTCCTTCTCCTAATAGTGTCACTTTTGTAAATCATTCAATCCTATCCCAAGTTGTTCCTAAGGGAGGATGTTAGGATATTTAGACACTTAGGAGTTAGTTAAGATCAAATTGTGTAATATATTCGTTAGGTAAAAGTGTGTTTCTTTAGTATGCATTTGTAAATATTCTAATCCAATGGTCACGATATGTTCTAGACATAGAGTGATCTGATGGTTCAACTTCTCTTAGATCATACCCACCATTGATTCGTGGCTTAACACCGGATTGGTCCATGATCTCTATTTAAAGAGCATGGAGGGTCCTTGGCAAGTTGATCGATTATGAGAAGCTCATATGTAACTTTATTTCTTTTGAATAATAAATTGCTCCAAGTAGCTATTTGGTTGGGGTCAAGGACTGTTTCCCTCTCGATGGTTTTAACCACATGACAAACATTGGTGTATTGATCTGTGATATTTTTGTGTAAAGTGGTTGCTCAAGGTGTTTAGTCTTTTGGGAGTACCCTGTGTACCCGAACATGTAGAAGGCAACTAGCATAGTGTGGAATCTAGGAGACTAGGTAATAAGACAAAAATGATTTAATTAATGTCTAAGGTAGGTATCTATGGGTTGATTATTCTAACATATCAGCCTACGTTAAATCCTAGGAAAGCTATATGGTTGGAGTTTCTATGTGAGTTTTATTTTGAAATCAAACAAATAAAATAAAAAGATAATAAGGTAGCTGATGCACTCAGCAGGAAGGTGCAGGAAATGCATGTGGCATCTCTTAGTATTTTCCAATCAGATTTGAGACAAAAAATTGTTAATCATGCTACTGAAGATGAATTGTATGCACAGGTCAAGGACAAGTTGCAACAACAAAGCCTTGAAAAGAATTATGAGGGATATACATTAGAAGAAGATGGAATCCTTACTTATAAGAGTAGAATTTATATTCCAAATGTAGAATATTTGAGGAGGGTTGTTATGGATGAGATCCATCAAGCCCCTTATTCTAGTCACCTAGGATATCAAAAGACAGTTGCTATAGCTAAAAATCAGTATTTTGGCCAAGAATGAAAAAGGTGTTGATGTAATTGTAACTTTGGAATATATTCATCCATTATTCTTATGTATTGTAACCCGATGTTTATTCCGAGATGTATTGTAATGTATTTGAGTCATGCAATACCCCGATGTTTATTCCGGAAAGTTTCTATAATGAGAAAGTCATGTCAAGTCATTATGGGTAACCCTCCTATTTGGTCAAGGGTTAAAGTCCCCACAGTTGTGGGGCCCTTGGGTTATTATACTATCCTCGTGAAGTCGACCCTAGGTGAGTCATTGTAAGTTAGAGAAATAGTCCCCACCATTGTGTTACCCTCCTATTTGTTAGAGGAGGCAAAGTCCCCACAAGTGGTGGGGCACTAGGGTTATTAGACACTCCTAGAGATGTCGGCTCTAGTAAGTAATTGTTAAGTGAGGATGACATGTTGGAGTGCACTTCAAGTGAATGAAAGAATATAAATAAAGAGTGATCCTCTCTATTTATCTCACTTGCAACACTCACACTCACTCATTGGGACGCATGAGTGAGAGAGGAGAAGCTCTCTCAGTGTGAGAGAGAGAGACTGCTGCTGTGTGGAGATCATCTTACTATTTTTTGGTTTTACCTTTGGTGCTGATTATATCTCTGAGGAAGTTGTGGGGTTTTCTCATTTATGGTTTCCCTAAGGAAAATTATTTGTGTCTCTTGTCTCTTGTGTTGTGCTTATATTTTATTGATGTGCTTGTTATTCTCTCAGTTAAAAGATCCTAAGATCATAATGCTAGCGTGAATGTTGAAAAACTAACATGGTATCAGAGCTAACCTGAGAAGAAGACATTGTTCATATGCATAATATATGGCTTATTACTTTTTTGTTCTCTCTCCACAATCCATCACCAAAAGTATGCTAGGTTGACTCTCCATTGAAGGGCGCATCTTTCTATCGAAGCAGAATTCGATTCTGAGCATTTTCAATTTTCGGTGCAGAAATTAGGGCTTTCTACAGATTTTTTTTTGAGTGAACCTAGAATAGGATTGTTCTCCTCATCAAAATAAAAGTTTAGAGACCTGGATCAAGAAATTTGGTTGGGTAAAACTATGGGAAAGTCAAACCCTAGTTTGACCCCAAGCTAGAAAAACCCTAAATACTAAAACTGCTATGTTTTGGTACATTCTCTATATCCCAAGATTGGTGAAGGATCAAGAGCTGAAAATTTCCAAGGCCAACGATACAATTCGTATTTACACTGTCTCCAAAATTCAGCCTCTTCTTCGCTATATTCTTGGATATATGATCCCTCCAAGTTAGGGGTCCAGCCTCTTCTAGAATTCATCCTTGAATAGGACACCTGGGGATAATTGCAATATCTTGGGCTACAGAGGTCCAAATGAAATTCCTGAAGATGTTCCAAAAATAGAATGGAATTTAATTTCTGTGGTCTGAATTTTAGACTCAGAAGATGAACTAGTGACACATGGAAGTCTGTACAACTTCACTATTATGAACAATCCTGTAATAGGTCACCTTGGGAAAAGGATCATAAATCCCAATTGGTGAAACAAATTATGATGAAAACTATGGTATTGGATCAGGGACATGCGAGGTTACCTTAGAGAGAAATTTTAGACATATATGAGTAGTAATTTTAGAGATATCATAGAAACAGTGAGAGACATTTATGCAGAATAAATTGGAAAACTAGGGCTTCCTGTTCCGGGATCTTCCATCCACTGTTTTTAGGAAAGGAATACATTGGACAACTCCATTTGAAGAGATATATATTTCTATCCAATTATATCTAAAATATTCCAAGTTTTGAAAATTAGGGTTTCTGTGACAAACCCTAGATCAGTCAGCTACGGAACCAAGACGGACACCTCAAATCAGTAAGATCTAATCTATTGCTATTTTCATTTGAGGGTCTCATTTCAAAGTGATCTATCACATCAGCTTGATAATAAGCTTGGTGAAGTTGACAAATTCCAAGCATGGAAGTATATGATATCTCTGAAGAAAATGAATTGGACATCTACATGAGTAGAAAGGTTCCAATTCCAGAGGGAGATGAGGCTAGAAGCCTTACACAAGAAGAACTTGGTCAAGGCCAAGAAGATCATTGTTGATTCAATCACAGATCAACTTGTACCACAAGTGTCTTCCCTAAAGACACCAAAGATGTTTGATTCCTTGACCAAGCTATTTGAAGGGAAGAACATACATCAGAAGATGACCTTAAGAAACCAGTTGAAGAATATGAAGATCCAGAATGCAAAGACCATGTAGTCATAAGGGTTTCTCAAATCAAAGAACAACTTGAAGCGGCAAAAGAGGAAGTGAAGAATGAAGAAGTGGTGATGGCCACCTTGAATGGCCTCCTAGTATCATGGGATTCATTCATGCAATAAATGTGTGCCAGAAGGAAGTGATTACTTTCAGCAGACTTTGGGAAGAAGAAGAAGCTCGACTCATAAGAAGAGAAGAGAAGATGGGAGCAATTGAAGATCAAGCTCTCACCATCCAAAGAAGATCCCTCAAGTGATGAGGAATATGAAAGAACTCAACTCTTGAAGAACCTCTTATCCACCTTAGCATTTGGATAAGAAACGATGCTATCATGAATGAAGAAGATGATGAAGCTGAAGGATCAAGAAGGAGTCTACCCACAAAACAAATAAAGATAAGTATTCAATTGTCATTTCATGATATTATTTTGTTATGCATTTGTTTATATTCAGTTGATGTATTATGCATGATAGGATGTTTGCATTAAAGACAGTATACTACTAATATGCATGTGATGGGTAAGTAGCTAATGGTGCTATATAACTCTCCATTGCTACTTATCTAAAATGAAACCTCTTTCCTGACATATTGGATTAGTGCACAATCTCAATGTTGTCCTGGTAGAGATGGAAGGCATCTAGAAAGTTTCTGTGAGATATGGATGGATGTTATATTGGCTAAAATAGTTGCATGATCATATAGTTATGCATAAGAAATTTTCATTATGAATATACCTTATGAAATGTTTCTAACCATAAAAATGCATTTGACTTGTAGGAAAGATCGCATACATAATTGCCTACAATAAAAGAAGGATGAGACTTGTTCCGAAGAACAAGTGACGACAATTCAAGATGAAGAATAATATGACAAATGCAGTGACATCATTGATGCAGAACCTTCAAGCTATGAAGAAGTAACCAAGAAGAAAAGGAAGACCAATTCAAGAAGAATGATGTCTAGGATGCAGTATCGATACATGAAGGGAAGTTTGTAGTTTTACCATGCAGTAGATGGAAACATCGTACAAAGCAAGATTCGTAGCACGAGGCTTCTCATGAAAAGAAGGCCTAGACTATGAAGAGACATTTGTAGCCAGTAAGAGTTTAAACACATATATGATGAGCTTGATGAAGATCTTAACCTTTGCTACAAGGTTGAAGATGCAAGTCTATACACTAGATGGTCACATAGAATATTAGTAGCATAGGAAGCTACTTGTCACTCCAGTACAAAAATTTTCAGTGCATAGAGTACGGAAGATAGAGGGAGTGACTGCAGAAGATCTAAGGTTCAACATGATATGACAGGATGGATAGATTACTAATGACTCTAGGCTTTACCAAGAGTAAAGCAAATTCCAACCTTTACTACAAGGTTGAGGATGGAAAACCAGTGATGCTACTAATGTATGTAGATGATCTATTTGTGACAGGTACAAATGGGTTGATTGCTGGTACGAAGAGAAAGCTTGCTGCTGAGTTCAAAATGAAGGACTTGGGGATGATGCATTACTTTCTAGGTATGGAGGTATGGCAGAGTACAGATGGAAGCTTCCTTGGACATGGGAAGTATGCAGTAGAGATCCTGAAGAGGTTCAAGATGATGGACTACAAGGCCATGACCACACTTATGGCATCGGACACGAAGCTATTGAGCGATGCTTCATCAGAGACGGTTGATGCTACAATGTATCGTCAGATGATTGGGTCATTGATGTACCTGACCAATACGAGACCAGACATTTTCTTTGCTGTGAACACTTTGAGCTAGTTCTTGATAGATTCGAGACATGTTCACTTGATTTCTGCAAAGCATATTCTGAGGTACCCGAAGGGTATAGTTGATTATGGGCTCAAGTACGATGTGAATCAAAAGATTAACTTGGAGGGTTATGTTGATTCAGATTGGGCAGGCAGTGCCATTGATAGGAAGAGCACTTCAGGGTGTTGCTTCAGTATGGGATCAAGTGTGATCTCATGGTTTAGCAGGAATCAATCCTATGTGGTACTAAGTACAGTTGAAGAAGAGCATGTCACAGCTTGTTTAGCTAGTTGTGAGGTAGTATGGCTGCGGAAGCTACTGTCTAATATATTTGATCTCCAGTTGGATGCTACTTGTATACATTGTGACAACCATATTTGCGTGAAGTTGTCATAGAATCCAGTGTTCCATGACAATTCAAAGCATATATAGATCAAGTATCACTATATCAGGGATATGGTGTAGAGGGGAGTAGTGAAGCTCCAGTATGTTGCAACGGAGGAATAGATAGCTGATGTATTAACGAAGCCATTAGCTAGGCTGAAGTTTGAGTACTTCAGGGAGAAGCTTGGTGTTCTCCAGATTGAGGTTTTTCTCCAAGGGAAAGTGATGAGTCCCATAGCCATTCTAACATGGTGAGAGGATCAGTTCCTTCCATGGTCAGATGTAAGGGCTAAGCCATTCTGTCATGGTGAGGGGATTGGTTCCTTCCATGACAGATATGAGTGTTGAGATCCATAGCCATTCTGACGAGCAGGTTAGATGTAATATCTGAGCCATTCTGTCATGGTGAGAGGATTGGTTCCTTCTAATATGACTATAGGATGTGTTCCTACATGATTAGATATAAGGGCTATTGCTCTTGGAATGGAGCTGCTTGGTGAGGTACTAGGAAAACTCAGTTTTAGGACTAAGGGCTGTTCTGATATGACTGTGAGATGTGTTCTCACATGATCAGATATGAGTGTATGGCCATTCTGATGTGATAGAGGGATGTGTTCCCACTTGATCAGATGTAAGGGCTGAAGCCATTCTATCATGGCTAAAGGATTAGGTTCCTCCCATGTCAGATATGAGTGCTAAGACATTCTGACTTAGTGTCAGTTATAAGGGCTACCACCATTCTTTGAATGGAGCTACCTGGTGAGGTACTAGGGATCCTCAGTCTAGGATTGAGATCCATTCTGATGTGACAGAGGGATGTGTTCCCACATGATCAGATGTGAGTGATGTGCCTTTTCATAGATGATAGTAGGTGTGTTCTATCATGCTGGTGATTGTAAGTGCAGTGCCTTTCCACATATGGTAGTAGGTGTGTCCTACCATGTTGGTGGATGTGAGTGTAGTGTCTTTCCACAGATGATAGTAGTTTGTGCCCTATCATGCTGGTGGATGTGAGTGCAGTTCCTTTCCACAGATGATAGTAGTTTGTGTTCTATCATGCTGATGGATGTGAGTGCAGAGCCATTTCATAGATGATAGTATTTTGTGTGCTATCATGCTGGTGAATGTGAGTGCTGGGCCTTTCTGATATGATTATAGGATTGGTTCCTACATGATCAGATGTGAGTGTTGGGCATTCCTTTCTAATGAGTAGGTCATATGTAAGTGTTGGGCGAAGACCTACATGATGGCTAGGCCTATAACCAACATGAAAAAGGGCTGGATTTGTAGAAATTCTTGTGACAAGAAGAATCATGAGATAGCACCCATGGTACTGATCCAGATCGAGTGATGATCTATATCTAGAGATTATGCTCCAGTGATGATCCAGATCGAGTGATGATCTAGATCCAGTGATGATGATCCAGATCGAGTGATGATCTAGATCCAGTGACGATGATCCAGATCGAGTGATGATCCAGATCCAGTGACGATGATCCAGATTGAGTGATGATCTAGATCGAGTGATGATGGTCCAGATCAAGTGATGATCCAGATCTAGTGATGATGATCCAGATCAAGTGATGATCCAGATCCAGTGATGATGATCCATATCTAGTGATGATCTAGATCTAGTGATGATGATCCAGATTGAGTGATGATCCAGATCCAGATGAAGATGACTTGAAGATGAAGATGAATTGAAGATGACAAGGACTTGACGATGACCCAAATGATACAAAGAAGAAGACTTGTGCTGATAAATTGTGTTGAGAGAATACCTTCCTAGTTAAGAGGGAGTGTTGATGTAATTGTAACTTCGAAATGTATTCATCTATATTTCTTATGTATTGTAACCCAATGTTTATTCCAGGATGTATTATAATGTATTTGAGTCATCTCATACCCCGATGTTTATTCCAGGAAGTTTCTATAATGAGAAAGTATGTCAAGTCATTATGGGTAACCCTCCTAGTTGGTCAAGGGTTAAAGTCCCCACAGTTGTGGGACCCTTAGGTTATTAGACTATCCTAGTGAAGTCGACCCTAAGTGAGTCATTGTAAGTCGGGGCAATAGTCCCCACCATTGTGTTACCCTCCTATTGGTTAGAGGAGGCAAAGTCCCCACAAGTGGTGGGGTACTATGGTTATTAGACACTCCTAGAGATGTCAGCTCTAGTAAGTAATTGTTAAGTGAGGCTGACATGTTGGAGTGCACTTTAAGTGAATGAAAGAATATAAATAGAGAGTGATCCTCTCTATTTATCTCACTTGCAACACTCACACTAACTCATTGGGGCGCATGAGTGAGAGAGGAGAAGCCATTAGAGGAATTTTGGGGTCTAAAATGGGCCTCCTAAGGAAAATAATAAAATAATAGTTAAAATTATAAAATAATAGTTAAAATAATAAAATAATATTGATTAATTTTGGAGGAAGAAAGAAAAAAGCTACTTTTTGTGTTCGTATTTTCGACATATCTCCTTGTGTTTTTACTCAAATTTCAATCGGGAGAGCTTGTTGGATGTGGAATTTGATTCCGAATCCAACGAGTACCCACACTACATACTTTTGATGGACCCAGCTACCCCAAAAATAAGAAATACTTGAAAAAATGTGATGATGACATCATCATCATGTTTTTTCAGTATTTCTTGTTTTTGGGGTAGCGGGGTCCTTCAAAAGTATGCAGTGTGGGTACTCGTTGGATGCGGAATCAAATTCCGCATCCAACGAGCTCTCCCGATTGAAATTTGAGTAAAAACACAATGAGATATGTTGAAAATACGAACAAAAAAAGTAGTTTTTTTAATGACAAATATGTCAATTCAACCATTATGGTTCACTTATTTTATTGAAATTTTATTGGTTCTTGAATTCCAACTCACAAAAACTTATTTTGGCACGTTTTCTTCTAAGGCCCATTTTAGACCCCAAATTTCCTCTAATGTCTCTCAGTGTGAGAGAGAGAGACTGCTGCTATGTGGAGATCATCTTACTGTTTTCCGGTTTTAACTTTGGTGTTGATTCTATCTCTGAGGAAGTTGTGGGGTTTTATCCTTTATGGTTTCCCCGAGGAAAATTCTTTGTGCCTCTTGTCTCTTGTGTTGTGCTTATGTTTTATTGGTGTGCTTGTTATTCTCTCAGTTAAAAGATCCTAAGATCATAATGCTAGCTTGAATGTTGAAAAACTAACAAAATGACATGGCTGAATATATTTCAAGGTGCATGAAATGTCAGGAGGTGAAGGTTGAGAATCAACACTCAGTAGGTTTGTTGCAGACTTTTCTAGTTCCAGAATGGAAATGGAAAGTTATTTCCATGGACTTTATTACAGGATTTCCAATGACTTGGAGACAACATGAGTCCATTATGGTTGTGGTGGACAAGTTGACAAAGGAAACACATTTTATACCAGTTAAGTCTATGCATAATATTGATGACATTGCAAAGATATTCATGAAGGAGATTTTCAAATTGCATGGATTACCTAAGGCAATAGTCTCTGACAGATATGTCAAGTTCACTTCCAATTTTTGGAAGGGATTGTTTGTAGATTTGGGGACAAAGTTGGATTTCAGCACTTCCTACCATCCTCAGATTGATGAGCAGATAGAGAGAGTTAACCAAGTGATTGAAGACATGATTCACATGTATGTGATGGACAAACCAACCAAGTGGGAAGATTATCTACACTTGGTAGAGTTTCCTTATAACAATGGATAGCAAGCATCAATGGGGATGAGTCCATATGAAGCTTTGTATGGCAGGAGGTGTAGGACACCAGTGACTTGGGATAATCCAGTGAACAGGGTTGTAATTGTTCCAAAATTTCTCAAGGAGATGGAGGAAGAGGTTGTAAAGATCAAGAAGAATCTGAAAGCATCCCAGGATAGATAGAAAATCTATCCAGATAAGCATAAAGTGAAAAAAGAGTTCAGTGTTGGGGATGATGTTTACCTCAAAGTGAGGGAAAAGAAGAATTCCTTGAAGCTTGGAAGTTGTGCTAAGATGTCACCAAGATACCGTGGGCCATTTGAAGTGCTTGAAAGAATAGGGCCAGTTGCATATAGACTTGCATTACCTACCAGTGCTAGGGCTCATAATGTTTTTCATGTTTCTTTGCTTAAGAGATATGTACATGATCCTAACCATGTGATAAATTGGGATGAGATTCAGGTGGAACCTAAGGGAGAATTCCAAATTGAGCCAATGTGCATCCTCGAAAGGAATGTCACAATGCTCCAAAACCAAGCCATAGGGAACGTAAAGGTGCAATAAGAGCACTACGGTCCTGAAGAGGCTACATGGGAGCTAGAGGATGCCACGCAATTTTCACATCCATTTTTTTCAATTTTGTAGAGCACTGAGGGCAGTACTAGTGTAGCATTTTTGTTCAATTTTGTAAACCACTGAGGACAGTGTTGTTGAAGGGGGAGGGGAATGTAACACCCCATTTTTTACCCCATTTGCATTAAATATATATGATGTAAATATTGTAATTAATCATGGTGTGTATCTAAAGGAAAAAACCCCACCATTGATTCATCGTTTTATGTTTGGGCGATTAAAATCGATGTCGATGGTATTTTGTGCTAGCTGGGACACTATGATTTTGGACATCATATAAATATGCAATTTAATTAAAAACCCACAACCAACTATGTCAATGCAACAAATAATGAGATGGGGGCATGATTTCACAAGGAATGGGGATGGGGTATTTTTAACCTCGAGCCTTTCGAGAAAATCCATGTGTTAAAAGGAAACACCCAAAAATGTATGCCCATTCCCTCATGCATTCATGTTTTCATCTTCCCTCAGGTTTTGGAGAGTAGCGGGATGTTTTTTGATCATCCATCCTTCACGTTTTCAGTTTTTTCCTTAGTGTGCATGCTCATTCCATCATCGAACTCTCACTAAAACGTCGTGGTCCATTCTGATCATTCTCTATTACATTCTGTTAATGCACGTTGTGAATTCGTCCTGCTTGCAGAACTGTGTTTTTTTCTGAGTTATTCGCCTATTGTTACCATCCTTAGTTGCACAAAGGTTCTATGTCTCCTTTGTTTGCTGAACAAATGAGCAGTGGAGATCACTCAATTTTATGAGAAAGAGTGGTCAGCTGTGGTTTCCTCATTGTTGTTGTGCAATGGTCTCCTCTGTCACAGAGTGAGTGGAAGCCTATTTTTCTATGCTGACATTGTGGTCTACTATTTGTGCATATTTTTCCTTGTTCTAAACTGTTTTGGATTGGAATTGGATCTGAACTAGCTTAGTAAACCTAGTGTATGAAGGAACCTCACAAATAGATTTAGAGGGGCTGGTTTTCTTCTTTGCACACCCTAAACAACACTAGAATGGAAGGCATAGCCCAAGGGACTGTGTAGCAAAGAAAAGGATGCTTCCTTGTGTTGGGTGTGTAGATGTTTTAGGAGCCAAGCCCAATCTAGTGCAGATGTCCATAACTCAGTGGTTGAGCTCACTAAATTAGCATTTCAAGCTTTCCATCTCCTTTGCAGCCTGATAAACCCATCTATTAGTGGGCTTGGTTGGTCCTTAATACGAATGTTGGCTTGGATGATTAGCTTGATAAACCCAACAGTATATTGGCTTGTTTGTTTGGAGCCTGATAAACCCAACTGTGTTGGCTTGGTTGATTTTGGTTGTATTCTTGTCTATGTGTGAGCCTACTAGTGTTCCTTATTCCTTATGGGAATCATGCCCAGCTCGGCGGTGGAAGTGTTGCTGAGATATTGATGAGCACACTAGCCTATGGTTGGGTGAAATGTTGCAGCGACGTAGCTGGTTGTGGAACAAACTTATTTCAAAGATAAGTATCTCTGTGTTAATCTCTGCATTGTAATTGCTTAATGAAATATGATGAACATACCTAATGTGTTGAATTGATGAATTGCTTCTGCTGTATAATTGCAATTGTATGCATCTGTGTATGTTTCTTTCAATGCATTTTTAAATTACATTATGGGGATTAGATGGTCGGATTGGTGATGGCTTGAATGGTCAAATATTTCCAAGACTTCTGTTAACAGGTTGAATTTCCTTTCCGCAACTTGTGGGATGCGGATTCTGTGAATTATGTTCCCCGCAAATTTCCTTCCGCAACTCACCTTTCCGCATGTGGGATGTGGCTTCACAATATTTATTTTTGAAAATAATTATTTCCAAAATAGTCTATTCCACATGTGGGATGTGGGATGCTGGATGCAGATTTTGGGATGTGGCATGTGGGACCATAGTTTTCCATATTTCCCCGATTGCGTAGACTCAAGATTTCCACACCATTGATTCTCCTGAGTTGTTTCTCAGCCATTGATCTGCTTCCAAATGTGGAACAGATTGTGACTGTCGAGTTTCATCGCGATATTTCTCCGTCGTTTGATCACCTCTGATATTTTTCTTCGTAGATCGTCGAATTTAGCACTGACATAATCAATTTCTTTGCTATTGGGATGCTATAGAATTTACACAGAGTTGAATAGATTGAACTTCGAGTTGGATGCTCCTGCATTGGATAGAGAGTAGTTATGGTCATGTTTCCTCTCTGATGGACAGGAGGGGACATGACAAAATACTTTTCCTAGAGTATCTAGGGCATATGTTAGTTACTGTAAATGTAACATCTAGGTTTATTTTCACTGTTCTCTCCTTGGAGGTCTCTTTAGAAAGAAATTCTTGTATTCTGAGGATATTTCTTGTGACTTTCAACCACTTTCTGATCATGTGCAATTTCAAGTTGTTATGGAGCCATTTTTGTCAAAGATACATATCGAAATCTCTTGCATAATGTTTTGGGGCCAGAATTTGCAGTTTTGTAATGTTTGATGTCTATTAAATTAATTACCAATTATTTAAATATAATAATAAATTTTCCTCATTTTGTGTACTCTCTAGAAGAGAATATTAAGAGGACTAGTATTTATATCAAGAATCCTACGAAATGTAAGAAAAAAGGGATATATCCTCTGTAACAAGACTCACCGAGTATCAAAAATCAACTATGATTGCCATATTGGTAAGAGGAGTTGACTCTTTGGTCAAAACTCGCTCCTTTTCATCAAGCTCGACAGGATATTATCAAGTTTTGTCGAGTTTTCTGGGTTTTAGATTTATTGAATTTTTCTGAGTAAATGATCCTTGATTCTTGAGTTTATGATCCCTGAATTTTTATGAAGCCAGTTAATGTTGAGTTTTGTTTTGTCACTGAGTTGACTCTCCATTTTGGATTTACTGAGTTGTTACTGTGTCTAAGTCTTGATTTAATGAATAAATTTTTTATTTGCAATTAGTGCAACCTAAAAAATCGCAAAGGAAGGAATTGGATTTTAGTAACAATGAAGCATGAAATTCAAGCAGGAAATATGATGCTCATCACATCCTACTAACTATACTGATATAATACAATTGCATTAATAGTATTATTAAATTTTCAAGTCACGTGGACTAGCGTATGGTTTCTTTATTTTTCTTACAAATAACTCTTTGTCTTGGTCATTTTCTATTATATGTTCCTTTTAAAATGTAATACTTTTATAGGTTGTCTACCTGATAATTATTTATGTTGGTCCAATTGAACAAAGATAAGGTTATTTTAATTTTACCCTCTTGTTAAAATGTTACTGTTTTCAATATTTGCAAATTTTTCAGTTATAAAATTTTCTACAAATTTCCATTTTCACATATCTTTCTAAAATTTGTCATCTGTCTATCATACAATTTTTCTATTATAAGGTCAACTGTATATCATAAAATTTCCATTATATGATAAAAATTGATGATTAGAGTAAACTGGACATTAAGGGTTCACCTAGTGATGTTATTCAATCTAATATGTTAGAAATATAATTTAAATAAGATTGGATTTGCAATTATGTAATAATGATATGGATGAAGTGGAAGGTGTGCAAGAGTAGTTACACTAATAGAAACTGTATGACAGATTGCCTCATCAGGATTCAACTGATGTAGTAGGTGCTTAAGTTTCTTATTAAATGTCCATGAGAACATAGAGAGACTTGACTAAGGTCTGTCATAAATTTACCCTGGCCAAGTCTGTAACGTTCATACCACCAAGTTAAGAATATTCTTCAATAAATATATTGGCACCAAGTTTTTGGCAATTTTTCTTTTCATGGAAGAAAGTTACAGTATAGCTTAATATGCTTTTTGAAATTTTAAGCAACTTCTTAGAACTTCTCGGTTAGAGTCAAATTAGGGTATTGCAGTCAATTATTGTGAAGCTTAAGATTACAGTCCTGCCACTAAGGTCACTTAAGGAAGCTCGGGATGTAATGGTCAATGGGAATGTCTATTATTACTATTTTTTTCTACGCCGGCTAGAAAAATATATTTTAAGACCTTTAAATTTTATAACCACTATTACTGCTGAAAAATATGGAAAAAATACACATCTTTTCTAAGTTGGAAAATGGACATCATATGAGGACACAACTGTGCTTAAATAACATACATTCCATCCATATTATGAACCTTAGTGGATATTGAATTTCCCTGTTGCTAAAATCAGTGAGTCTAAATCAACACAGATCAAAACAGCACTATCGAATTTGTTGATAAAAATCTATCCTTATTATAGCCACAATCATTTTGACTAGTAGTAGCAAAGTTAGTAAGTTGTTTGAATATGTATTCTACCATTAGATATCTATAGGAATGGAATGATGTTACTTTTATTTTGTAAATAAAAGGTTTTATATTACTACAAAATCATCATATTATAGAGTTTTTAAAAGGATACAAATCCATCACCCCCAGCTGCTAACAACTTTACATACTTCCTCCCCAAAAAGGGTTATAACCCCAAGACCATTACAGAGCTCCATGCCGAAGAAACACAGACTATAAAATGAGCTATAGTAAATCCTATGACTATGATTACCATTAACCAAAATGTAAAAGGAAATAAGGCATTAAACATACCAACGTGACCAAGGATAAGTGCGAAATCCCAAGCTTGAAAACAAAACATGGTGATGTGGACCCTTCATTTCTTTCTCCCTCTTCGGGTATTTTCCTCCTTTAATCGCCACCCCTTTCCAGCTTTACTCCCTACTAGAACTGTCGACCTCCTGGTGCTCCATCCCTGAGTGATATATTTGGATACCCAATTGAGTCGCTATCAGGTCAACCTTCTGATGCATTAAGCGAAAATACACATTATGGTCTTTCCATGCCTGGACGGGTTCCTCATCACCTTCTTGCTTGGACTCTTGGAAGAGGGAGAAATGTGAGACCAGGTTCATAATCACCCAGTAGATAATGATCATGCAATCATAGGAAGCATCCCTACCATATATAGAACTGGGATCCATGACCCATGCTTCAACCTCATCGCGGACCTCCTCAATGGGCATTGCCTTAACCTTTTCCTGTAGGAGCTTCTCCAATATATCAAATATTTTTTGGTTGGAAAGTGGGATATGGTCCTTGAATAAAGTATTTATTGAATATTCATTGAGCTTCACTCGAGTTCTAGTGTCCATTCTTGGAATTTTGGAGAAATGCACAAATTGGGAAAAATTCGAGCATAAGTAGTAATAACTCCAGAGGGTTCCAAATTTCACCAAATGGTCCAGAATATGAAAGCATATTGTATGGTGAGTATTAAAACATTCCAATTTGTTTAATGGATAATTATTATCAGTATTTATACCTCTAAAAACGTGTTTGGGGCTAATGACAAAAAGACCAAAATTACTAGGAATTTGTGTTCAAATTCCCCCAAAAGTGATGGCCAAACTAGCTCTCCAAATCAAGTACGACCCTCCCAAATTTAGGAAAATAGTATGGGAATCAGTATCAGACATTAATTAATATCCTTATTCATGTTTATTAATTTTTTCAAATGGATTATGGTCTGCAACATTTGTAGGGTAACTTCCAGTGAAATTGCTTATGGGGAAATGGCATAACTAGCTTGATTTTGACATATGAAAGGTGGAGTTAAAGGTTCATATTAAAAAAAGGAATATAGGGAACATATAAATAATACAAATGGATTCCCAAATAGTATTAAAAAAATATAAATACATTCATACATGTCTGGTATACAATGCATTCAGTATGGTGGTCAAATACATGAAAACTAGTGAATTGGTAGCATGGAATTGCAAGAGTTTCACATATGGATTTCTTGGATTTAGACCCACAAAGCATAGGGACATGAAATTACAGAGTAAAAAATAATATATTTCTGTCACAAAATTATCAAAATCAGATAACATCCCTCATGCAAATCTGATACAAGACTCCTTCAAGATTGAAGCTAAAGTCATGGAAACTAGTGATTCAATGGCATGGGAATGCAACCTTTTCACACATGAGTTTATTGCATTTTTACCCATAGAGGATATGTAAATTAAATTACAGAGTAATAAATCATATATTTATTTCCCAATGTCGTCCATCTCATATAATATCCCTCATGCAAATATGATATAAAGCTACTTCAATATTGAAGCCGAATCCACGAAAACTAGTTATGTAAGAGCATGGGGAATCTGAGCCTTTCATACATGTAATTATTATATTTCGAGTTACATAGAATATTTAGATGATATTATAGAGCCATAAATTATAAATCAAAGTTTGGGCATCAACCATCATCATCAAGGCGCAAGAATCACTCCAACAAGTGCGCCATCAAATGAGAGTGCGGGGAATGGAGAAGAAGGAATGAGAGAATGGGGAGATATATGAGAATTAAAATTTATGGAACTTCAACCTGAAAATAAAACAAATTTATTGATATACCATGATATTTATGAATTTCATATCCATCAACCAACTTGGAAAGGAGTCCAACTCCGTCGAAATTAGTTCAGAAGCAGGGAAAGTGAACACTCACCGTGCAATGGACAAACAAAAGCTCTCCAAAATTCCAAAGGTCAATTAAAAAATGATCAAAATATATTCTCATTCCTCATGAAATCCTTTTATTAACTTGATTAGGCCTCCTAAGGTTGAATTTCCCTTCATGATCGGCCTCCAACTCATCTTAGTGGTTTAGTAACTCTCATGACACTTGTCTTCCTCTTCATGCTCCAATTATTTCCCCAATCAGAATGGCTTCCTCTAAATCCAAAATTAGACATATTTGTGGCTATTTTTATCCCTGACATGTTATATTTTTCATATTTCAGCAATCATCTTCAATTTTTTCATACTTGTCGTAGAATATTCCATCATTTGTTGTCATAGAGTGCATGGAATCTCCTTCCAAGTGGCACACCTTGTCTTCTAGTCTCTTCCTCTTCCATGGGAGTTACCCTCCTTTACCAATTCGAATTAATTGGCTCATTATATGATATTTTACACAATATTACCATCCAATAATTTTACATTACCCATGTGTTCTAATTTGGTTGAATATCATGCCAAGTGTGCGGGAAATCTAGTCACCCAAAGTCTTCACAAGATTCTAAGTGTCTTCATTAACTCATGCCACCTTATTTTCTTATAATTTATCATTTGTGGGACCCAATTAAATGTGAATATGGTAAAATAAATTCCTCTTGGGTCCCATATCCCCTTATTACAAAATTTATGTCTCCATCTCAACCTAGGAAACTAGTAGGTTGGTGAAACATTATTTGCAAATAGTGTTATTTGGAAATTATTTAAGTGGGGACATGAAAAATCATCCCCAATCAAAATTTCTTGTCCTCAATCAATTCCAATTTTGTATGCTGCAATAATTTTTCATATTCTCAAGCGGAATCCTCATTTTTTACTCGTTCCTTTGTACCAAGTTCTATGTTATGGTTTTGCTAATTAATTTTCTTTAGCTGTAATTTTAGTAGTAGCACTCATGTACTGAAATTTTGTGTTCCCAAAAGTAAAGAGATGTGTATTGTGAATATTGATATTTCTTGTTACATCACCACTAAAACAAAAAGGATTAATCAAATCCATAAAAACAAAATTTGTGCAAATAATCTTTACCTCCATATTTTGGAAACCTTGTCTGAACTTTCACCCATTTTTTCTTCTGTATAATTCTTTGAAGTTGGTACTGAGTTACCAAAATTTGAGTTTCTTAATATTTCAAGAAATTTCAGAGAGGAACCACCATTCTTGTTTCTGCACTACTCTGATTACAATCATCTTCTCAAGTGGTGAATAAATCTCCAATGTTGCTTGTTTCCCCCACAATTGAAACCAATGAGACCAAAAATGATCCTAGGGTCTCATATGATCCTGATACATGCATGGTGTGAAATTTCTGTGATGAAGTTCCATGAAAACCAAGCATGTGAAAATTGAATCCATCTCTCAAAAGGTCTCCCACATAGGAAAATGGAACACTGCTATGCAAAGATGAACTCAAATAACTAAAGGTTGGTTTTCTTTCTCAAAGAAACAACCAAATTGTTACTCCAAGTGAGATGAAACAAAGCAATTCCGGGATCCCATCTCTAGTATTGCACCCTTCCAAACATCATGATTACAAAATATAGATCATGAAAGTACTTAACAACATCATACAAATGTATATCAATAAGGTACCTCAACAAAGAATCATGAAAGTGCTTGTACATCCAAATAAGTAGATCACCATGTGGCTCATACACACAAGCATCAAGTATTATATCATATCTGACCTAGTGACATAGGTGAGGATCCCATGTCCCATAATGTGGCTCCAAAAATGTATAATGTGCATCAACATAATCTTCCATGTGTTCTTTCATACAATAAGCGAAGGAAGAACCTCCACCAAAATCTGAACCAAATAAGGAGCAAAGAAAACATGAAGACTTCAAGTGGCTCAAAGAAGTCTCAACAATACACACATGAATATGTATATCATCATGAAACAATATAGGATTTTTCTAACAATAATAATGTTCCTCAATCATATATCTCTTCACCCAAGTATGGGATGAAGTTCCTCTAACATCAAATGTACTAGTCAAGGAGAAAGGAAAATCATGAGTCTCTAAGTGACTCAAGTGGACATCATAGTTGAAACTTATGTATATGTGTATCATCATAATGTAACAAAGGATTCTTCTGTAAATGTAAATAATATGGTTCTCTAATCATGGCATCATCAAAAGGAGAGATATAAATTCCATACTCTTCATGTGGAATTATAAAAAAGAAACCTTTCACCCATACTTCATTAGGATGAATGCTGAAAAATTTGGATGTAGGAGAAAGAACCAACTCACCCAAATGATCAGAAAGTGAAAAAACTTCATCATTTGAAGGATCCATAGGGGTAGGATAATGCACCTCCCTTAAAAATTCAAACCTTTCATAATGGGTTAGTTCATGTTACCACCTAAGTTGTACTTAGTGGCTTTTATCAAGTGAGCCTGGTGAACCGGACAGGGTTAACTTGTTCGGACTGCAAAAGATCTTTGGAAGTACTTCTGGGAAGTGCTTGTTGTACTATATCACATGTTCATACCCCATGGGGGGATTGTAATAAATGTTCTAGCATGATAGTGTCTGTAAAAGACTCGATATATTAGACTTCATTTGTCAATTCGATCATCCCAGGGTGTTTTTTCCCTTGGTTATTATTGGTTGTTGAACAAACGACTGATAATTTCTGAGTTTTTCACTCCATACCTCCAAAGTTGGGGTAGTTGGCTTGGCATTTAGGCCTATTGAGGTTATTAGAGTCTATGTGTCAATGTATAAACATGCTAGACATCATTTTTGAGTCATATGAACATGTCTAAGTCCCCCTAAGTGTTTTTCAATTTTTCAATATTTTAATTTTTTCAGTGTTTTTTATTAAATTAAAATTTTCCAAAACTTAGGCTATTTTTTAATAGCTTAATTGGAAAAATTGATTTTGTAATAAAAGTGGGCCAAATAATCGGTTTCAGTCATGTAGGTGCTCATTTTCAAGCTAAGAGCACCATGTAAACCCATGGACCCACTATTTCCTAGTTTTGAGTGATTTTCCATCACTCGGGTCAGAAAACCCCAAAAATCAATTTTTGATTATTTTAATTAATAGATTGATGAATAATGGAGCAAATACAAAATCATAGATTAGTGGATTCTCAGCCGATTTGATTGAAATTAGTCAGATCTGAAGCAGATTGACTGGATCTGACAAATCCTTGACTGAAGGAGGTGATCAAATCAGATCCAGAGTTGATCTTCAGCATCCTTTATGAGGAATTTCTCCCTCCCTCTCTCCTCAACACGTTTTGGCTCATCTGGATGAGTTTTGGTGGATGTTTCAGTCAACAGGTTGAGGTGTCAGTCAGATCAGCTCTCTGATTGACAATTGCACTCAGTGAGACTCAGATCTGGCTCAGTTAGACACAGATCAGGCATTGATGGACTCTCCATTAGCATATTTGGTCTATCTCCTTGGGATTCCCCCCCCCCCCCTTCCTGGGCTGGATCTCCTGTATTTTGTATATATCCAAGCACAGCCTCCTCTTCCAAAAGAGTTAGAACTGGGATTGAGGTGCTATTGCTATTGTAACTCTATAATTCTGCATTTGAAATAAATAAAATCTTTGGAGGCAATACGGTGTGGTGCCATTACATGTGTGGATGATTATTTCCATTGTTTTACTGAGGTAACCTGTATCTGTGGTCATTTTCTACTAATTTCTTGTAGATCTGTGGTTAAGATTGGTAATTAGCTTATTAGCTTATTGAATGTCACTCTCCTTGGATGCATGTTTAGAGATCTAGATTTAGCATGTCCTATAAGCTTATATGCATGTTATCTTGAATCTCTTTGTATGTACTAATCGGATCTCACAAGTTTCTTGGCAAGTTCTTTGATTTCAGCTGAGTTGCAGGCTCATACTTTGGAGAGGATGCTGATCTAGTTTTCTTTTTCATTCTCCTCAAAACATTTCAAAGGAATAGTCCCTCGACATTCCACCTGAAAGCTCTACTGCGGATCTTCAAGGAAACCAACACTTTTCTCCTCTTCTTCCTCCCTCAAAATCAACACTTTACCCGGTTACTTGGTTCAATTCATAGCTGTGATTTAATTTGTATATGTTTCATCAAATTAAAATATACATAGATATAATATTTCATAGCTCATATCCTATATATTGTACTTAAAAAAGTTTCATAAGCATCCTAGATCTAGCTATAGGGAAATCGTCTTTTTTTTGCATGATTTTTAAAGAAAACTTGTAGATCACATGCATTAGGTTTCCTTTCACTGTTATAAAATTTAATATTCTGCAATATCAGTGCACTTTCATTGGCTTCACAAAAAGCAGGCCAATATCCCAAGGAAAGCTTTCTTTCCTTGGTTCCTTTTCGTTTGTTTTAGCTAGTCTTAACTTCTTTTTTTTCGAGATAAGGTAGGCTGATCCAAAGGTACTCTTAAAGTGATTTTGGGAATTTGTTATTCTAACATGCTCCCTGTATTTTATCAGGTCTGATATAAAATAAAGGAATCTGCTGTCCGAAGTGGCTTTTGGAGCGTTCAAATCCCCCCAAGGGTCTCCCTTTTCACCAAAAAACTCAAAATTTTCCCAAAGTTGTAAAATCTTGGTTTCAGCCTGTATAAGGACCAAGAATTCTCTGATATATCAGTCCTATGATACTGTAACCATTAATAAATAAAATCATTTTTGGAATAGGCTCTTTCGAGCCCATTCCCCATCCCCCCTGGGGGGATTTGCGTCGATGTCCTTTTTGTCTCTTTTCTGCTTATTTATTTTTTTTAAATAGTATTGATCTAATCTACAGGGTAGTATAATACATTTCATTATTAAATTACTTACTCCATATCTTACATTTAAAAGTAATCATAATACTTACCCCACGATTTCCCGATTGACCCGAAAGGGGAAAGAGATTCGTGGTAGGATTAATTAAGAAACTAGAACTGTGTATCTGTTTTCCTTTTTCTATCATTTGTTTATTAGAAAATTTAAAATTAACCCCTCCTCGATTCCCTGATTGAGATCCACTTGGATCGAAAGAGGTTCCTGGAGGCTTTTCTTTTAAACAAGAACATCCAGTTTAAAAACTTATTAAAATTTACAAGAATCTAGTGTGCATGCTCTACACTTGGCTGCGGTTTCTCCGATCAGTCAAGCTGTATCAAAAGCACTTGGGTGACTAGCATAATTAGGACTCACTCTCCCCAACTGACAAACCATCAGGTGAAAATCCCACACCTAGATCAAACCTTTACAGTGGCAAAATACCCAAAGGAAGCGAGAACTTCTGAAAAGTGACCTCAGGGCACCGATCTCTGTCACACCCCAATGGGTGCGTTATGAACAATAGCCCCAGAGACTCCATTTCAGCCCACATATTCCTTGTGGGTAGCCGTGTAGGTTTAGTTTTGGACATACTCCAAGTACTCTCGGGTATATTTGGAGTCCCCCCTTAGCCTAATTTTAATCAACTCACATTTCAAATTTAACTTAAAACGTACCAAGAGGCAATCACAAAATATTCACTCCAAGCACATGCAAGCATATTGATTCTATTTTTGACTCCATTCTAAGGAACTGGCCATTTTTTGCTTTATATATATTTATTGTGTCTCAGCATTGTGCTTTCGTGTGTTTATTTTCATATCTTGTCATCTTTGATTTTTTATAGTTAATTTGCAAAATCCTAAGCAAATCATTCAATTTAACATCACAATACTAAGTAATCATCCTTATTAACTTAATAGGGTCTACCCCCCTTGGCTTCGTTAGGAGTTGAGCCTAAACGGAGGAGTTAAGAACAAGGTGACAGCCTTGACTCAAGACTTGCCCCCAAGGACACACCGAGTGGCTTGAAGATTTCTGCCACGTGACCCAGGTGTGTGAAAGGCGGCAACAATTTCAAGGTGGTGGAATCATGCACTTCTTCAAAAAGTGTGTAACCATTTTCAAGAGGCAACTCAAGTTCCTCTTACAGCACTACTAGTGATTGGATCTCATCAATATCATCTTAAAACACATCAAGAACCTGCACTTTTTCATGTTTCTCATGATCCATCATGTCATGAGAATCCTCCAAGTAATCTACCATATGACAATATGAAACAACGGAGGAAGAAAAAGTATCTTGTAACCATTCAATAAGTTTCTCATTTTAAACTTTGATCTTATTAATATCTTCATTATTCTTCAAGTAGGATCCATGTAACCATTCACTAATATCAATGAATTTTTTTCTATCAAAAAGCAAAGATAGGAAATTACCTTTGATGTTGCACATTGCTCTTTTAATATTCTCCATGTATTGAAGGAAGTATGGCTCCTCTAATGAAGAAAATTTCCAACAATAATTTGATACCAATGCTTGAGTGTCATGGAGTATGATAAGTTCCTCTTGTATATCCATTTCAGTAATCTTCAAAGACCCTTCAATGAAGGATGGTTCATGAGACCGAACTTCCTCTTCTTCTTTTTGCTTGATTTGATCAACTTCTTGAAGCTAAAGTGGTGATGGGGAAGTTGATATTGGTTCTTCATTATCTTTCAAAAGGTATTCATATTCATTCTTATGAGAAATTTGTATTGCAGCAACATTTTCCAATTTTATCTCTATGTCACCAACATAGAGTTGTGATCACCCATAAGCAAGTACTCCTTCATAGTTCAAGCATGCATCAGTAGATGCTCTTTGGTCCATGTCCACAATAGAATGTGTCTCAGAATGATATTATATAGTTTAAAGGGAATCTTTTCCATTATCATGTGATGTTTACTCATCTTTTTCAAAGTCACTTGGGAGTGACTTTATATCCTCATAACGTAATTCTTTTTCTATTTCACCACCCACAAAACTTGGTGGATCCTTGGTCTTCTCTAGACTTATGCATTGCTGATTATTCCTTAATGAGTTCTCATTTTCCTTATTTTAAAAAAATGAATACTTGATAGTATAATCTTGGAAATAATACCTTTCACGAATATCCCATCTGAAAGTTTGATACCCCTGGTAGCATGCTTCGATATCTTTGGTTGTAATTTCTTCTTCCCTTTGTGGGGGAGAAAGGAAAGTGGGCTTGGTGGGTTGATTATGAAACCAAGACATATCTACAAAAAAATTATTCAATGGATGGTATTAAATCATAGGTGCAAGCACCATTCTTTTATGCCACTGTAATGTCCATTTTTTGGAATTTTTAAGAAATGCACAAATTGGGAAAAATTCGAGCATAACTAGTCATAACTCTAGAGGGTTCAAACTTTAACCAAATGGTCTCGAATTTGAAAGGAGATGGTATGGTGAGTCTTAAAAAATTCCAATTTTGTTTATGGATAATTTTTATCAGTATTTAGACCTCTGAAAGCTTGTTTGGGGATAATGACAAAAAGACCAAAATTAATAGGAATTTGTGTTCAAATCCCCAAGGGTGATGGCCAAATTAGCTTTCCAAAACAAGTACGAACCTCCAAAATTTTGAAAAATAGTATGGGAATGTGTATAAGACATTAATTAATTCCCTTAATCATGTTTATTAGTTTCTTCAAATGGATTATGGCCTGCAACATTTGTAGGGTAACTTTCAATGAAATTTCTTATGGGGAAATTGCATAACTAACTCGATTTTGACATATGAAAGGTGGAGTTAAAGGTTCAGATCAGGATGTGAAATATAGGTAGCATATACAGAATAAAAATGGATTCCCCAAAATTATTAAACACCATATAAATACCTTCATACAAGTCTGGTATACAACTCATTTAGTATGGGGGTCAAATACATGAAAACTAGTGAATTAGTAGCATGTAATTGCAAGAGTTTCACATATGGATTTATTGGATTTAGCCCCACGGAGCATAGGGACATGAAATTACAGAGTAAAAAACCATATATGTCTATCACAAAATCATCAAACTCAGATACCATCCCTCATACAAATATGATACAAGACTCCTTCAAGATTGAAGCTAAAGTCATGGAAACTAGTGATTCAATGGCACGGGAATGCAATCTTTTCACACATGAGTTTATTGGATTTAGAACAACAGAGGATATGGAAATTAAATTACAGAGTAATAAATAATATATGTATTTCCCAACATAATTCAACTCATATAATATCCCTCATACAAATATGATATAAAGCTACTTCAATATTGAAGCCAAATCCATGAAAGCTAGTTATTTAAGAGCATGGGGAATGTGAGGTTTTCATAAATTTATTTATGATATTTATAATTACAGAGGATATGGATATTATATTATAGAGATATACATCATAAATAAAATCTTGGTATTCAACCGTCCTCAGCAAGGCACAAGAATCACTGCAACAAGTGCACCATCAAATGAGAGTGTGGGGAATGGAGAAGGTGGCATGAGAGATTGGGGAGATATATGCAAATTAGAATTTATGGATATTAAACATGAAAATAAAAATAATTCATTAATATCCCATGATAGGTTTTAATATCCTCTCCATAAACCAACTTGGAAAGGGATCCAACTCCCTTGAAATTGGCTCACAAGCAGGGAGAGTGAACACTCACTGTGCAATGGACAAGCAAAAGCTCTCCAAGATGCCAAAGGAAAATAAAAAAATGATCAAAATATATTCTAATTCCTCATGAAATAATTTTATTAACTTCATGAGGCCTCCTAACTTCAAATTTACCTTCATGAGCTTCCTCCAACTCATCTTAGTGGTTTAGTAACTCTCATGACACTTGTCTTCATCTTCATGCTCCAATTCTTTTCCCAATTCAAATGGCTGCCTCTAACTCCCAAATTCGACCTATTGGTGGATATTGTTAGCCCAAATTTGTCATATCTTTCATATTTCACCAATCAGGTCTGAATTTTTCATACTTGTCATAGAATCTTCCATCATTTGTTGTCATAGAGTGCACAAAATCTCCTTCTAAGTGGCACACCTTGTCTTCTAGTCTCTTCCTCTTCCATGGGAGTTACCCTTATTTACCAATTAGACTTCCTTAGCTCATTATATGATATTTGACACCACATTACCATCCAATAATGTTACATTACCTATGTGTTTGAATTTGGTTGAATATCATGCCAAGTGTGCAGGGAATCTAGTCACCCAAAGTCTTCACAAGCTTCCAAGTGTCTTCATTAACTCATGCCACCTTATTTTCTTAGAATTTATCATTTATGTGACCCAATTAAATTTGAATATGGTAAAATAAAGTCCTTTTGGGTACCATATCCCCTTATTACAAAATTTATGTCTCCACCTCAACCTAGGAAACTAGTAGGTTGGTGAAACATTATTTGCAAATATTCTTATTTAGAAATTATTCAAGTGGAGACATGACACAAGTGGTTATCCCCATACCCCCCTCCCTCTTGTCCACACCCTTTCTATACCCCTCACTCATAGCCGAAGCCTCACCCATCCCCAATTTCACAGTTTTACAGTGCTTAGGGGCCATGAAGCAAAAAACACACAACTCCACTCTTCACCACCCTGCACAGCCACGAGAGTATTGAATTTTTTTACCACAGCACATAATACAGTATTCTTCCATAAATTGCAGTGCAAATCCAAGATCCCACATCCTGATATAAGGATGTGAGAGCCATGATTTCCTTAATGATGTTGTACGAACCCACCATTTCCCATAACCTGCCATTACATTATTTTGTACTTAGGTGTAAATTTGACATCATTTCCATATTCAGTTCAATATCCTAGTTTTGCAGCAAATTCATCTCTTTTCACCTCCCATACCATTCACCCTACCTTAATTTATGATCGAGTTGATCAATCAGGCATATTTTGCTTGTTGCTTGCATGGTCATGCATGGTGTTACTCCTATACCACAGGACGGTCCTGCAGCCTTCTATCCTCACCTTGATGCAAAGTGACTAGCTCCCCCACTTTTCGATTAGTAGCATAATATTGGTCCACCATCTGGCTACACTGGAGAGCCCACCTCTCCACCTTGAAGTCTTCTAGCTTTCCCATCCTAAGTGCCCTGCCCTCCTTCATACCAATGTTAGCTAATAGGTCATCTAGCCTATTCTCTTCCCTCCTGACATGGCTAAAGGATACCTCCAAGTCAAAAGATACAATTCCCTATAGGACCTCCAACCTTCTAGCTAGGCGCCTGCTAGAAGAAACTTTCTGTGAGGATTTCCCATTTGCTAACTATTTTTCCATATGGATCAGGTTCTTCGAGTCACCCTCGACGATTTCTAGAAGCCATCCGATATGACCATGATTTGGAATCCCTAAATCATGCCCTCAACCTCCACTAATTTATTGGTGCCAAACCCCATGGACCCATAGAATAGTTGCATGATTTCACCATACGATTTCTTGCAAACACCCCCGTAGCCAGTCATCCCTGGGTTTCCCTTTGCTGCCCTATTGAAATTTAGTTTGAAAACTAGAGTAGGTGGGGGAGTCCAAAAATTTTGGATGGATGTCTTGCATACCTTTATCTTACAAAAAATCCTGTCCAATAATCCCCTATCCAAACCCCATTTTTCCGCAATGCAAGCTTTCATTCCCTAGAAATCCTTGTCGTGTTCACTCCACTACACACTCCGAATGGTTTCTAGAAGGTTCGACCTTAGCAATTTCCATACTTCCTCAAATGTGTGCCTCTTGTCCCTGAAATTTTTTTTATTACGTCCTTTCCAAACTAGCCACATAGTTGTTTTTTGAAAGGCAAGCCAAAGCATTTGAAGGATGCGGTTTTGAAATTTTTGGGATTCCAATCCCTCAGGGTTTGGCCCAGGTTTCCCTGACACCTATCACTCCACCTAAAAACCATAGTTCTCATATCCCATATGTAAGATATGAATGGGAAAGTGTCCAATAGATGGTTTGTGATTTCTTCATTCCTAAGGAAAAGGACACATTGTGAGGGCCCATGAATCCCTCGATATCTCAGATTTTTCGATGTTAGAATTCTACGCCAGATCACTAGCCAGCAAAAGGTGGAAACCTTTTGGCAACCTTTTGGCAAGGGTTATTGTCCCATATTTTTCCCAGTATCTCATCCTCTACTTCCTAGTTCCAAATTTGGATATCACAGGCCTCTTTGACAGTAAAGGTACCTCTCTGGGTGTATCCCCACCTCAATATATACCCTCCATCTTTGGCGAGGATGCACCTCTCCTGGAGTTCAACCTTGAAGGATCGAAGGTCATATTGTTACACATAATCTCATCATCATCATGTGATGAGGTCCCAAACACTAGTATTTTCCCTGAATCCCAAGTTGTGAAGAAAAACATTGGCCCAGATATCAATATCGCATATGAAAATCTAGCAACTCTCGTACCTTTAAGTCAATAGGCGGTGCCTTCTTCAACAATGCCTTTAGCCTCTTGATAGTAGGTGGTGCCACCACCTTTACCCATTGTATAAGGCATGGTTCTACTTTGTCACCGCTGTATCATAGTGAGCAAGAAGCGGTTCCCTTGGTAAAAAGTTAAAAATAGAGGTTTCCATGAAGCTTCTCAAAGGAAGGCTTCATGGCACCCTTATCCCTACACCTAAGGGCCACCTGGACTTGAGATCCATCCTTTTGGGATCTCCTATCCACCTCACCCATCAATTTCTGAACCATCCCTATCCTCTCTAGGCCTATAAAATCATGCTCATTTCCATGGTTTAGGAGGATCAAAGTTATGTTGTTGAATTGACATTCTGGCCTAAATCAATAGGGTGAGCATAGAGGGAGTAAGTAGGAGATTTTGTGGACAAGATATCGGAATTGTGAAGGATCATATCAACACTAAGGAAAAGGTTGTAAAATTCTTCTTCATCTTTATGCAAAATTGGTTCCTTTCCCATAAAGTATCTTGTGTCATTATCATGTATTTTATTGTTGGATTCCTTAGTAAGACTATGGAGAATAATGGATCATATTCTAGTGCTCGTTGATCTTGTTTACTGGTTTTCATGTGATATTGAAGGAACATCCATGAAGAGTGATCATTCCAAGAAGTGGATACACTATTCCATCAAAGACACTCATTCCAGGTCTCCACCCTTTCTAGGGAAAGTCTTCCAATTTTGTAGTGAATCATTTGTTCTAGATCTGAACCATTCAGACTAGAGGAACCGACTCCTATCCGCAGGGGGTGCATATTTCTGAGCTACAAATATGGTGACTCCGTTGGGGAAGAGTTTTTAGTACATATGATATTCCTTAGTTTTCAATTCTTGTCCAAAATCCAAGTTCTAGTTTTTGTGAGTCAGATATACTAGTTGATCTAGTGAGATCTTGGTTTGGTATCATTAGATCTCTTCAAATATGAGTTTTTCCTACCTTTTGTGCTTTAAATTCCTATCAATTCATGATTTATATGCCAATTTCATAGTGGTTAACTTTTATTTTTTCACCATTATTTTGTTTTGGACATCTACAGGGAACCATGCATGCATAGTGGGCAATACGTGGAGCCAACTTCTGTAACCAGTGATCAGTAATAGGTGCCACCACCTATACTCAACAATCAGGAAGTGGTTCTCTCTCCAAACCGCTCTGTCAGTAACCCACAAGATGTAGTGGTAGGTAGGATTTTTCCATACTAGTTTTTTCAAAGTTTTGTAATTTTTTTTCTTTTTCTTTCAGTTCTAAGTGTTTGGGCTTGTGTAAAGAGATCTGAGTGTTTGAATTTCAAAGTTTTGATGTTGTAAAGGATTGTTTTGTTAAAATAAAAAATCTAGGATAGGCTCATCTCTTCATTTTCTTGTATGCTTGGTTTTAAGTTTTGAAAGGAGTGCTTGAAAGCTTAGTATCAGTTAGATCTCACTCTTACTGTTTGATAAGACTGAAGAGAAAGACTTCCTTATTGGTTTCTTGTTTTCATTTTTTTCATTAAAGTAGTGAAAGACTTCTCTTTTGCTTGTTTAAAAAAGAATTTTTTTTGTTGAGATTTAGTTATAATTCTGTTTGAAGACAAAATATTGGATCTCTGACCAGCTTGATAAGCTTTCAGATCTCCATTTTTCTTCTTTCTTTTTACATTCTTATCTCAATCAAAAGAAAAATATTAGGATTTTTTAAGTTAGATATTTCTATTTTTGAAGAAAAAATTGAAAAAAATATTTGGCATGCCTTTGAGTGTTCTTTGTATTTCTTTTTAGAAAAGAGATCTCTCCCTATTTTGCTTGCTTTCAAAATATTAGTTTAGAAGCGTCTTTCTTGTTTTATATTCTCGGAATTTTTTTGAGTTAGACTGCTTGGGAAAGTTTTTTTGGTTTTAGAATGAAATTTGGAAAAATAAATACCCTCTCCTTCCTATAAGTACGCATGTTTTGAAAGGTAAAGCAAAATAATTTGCACATCATAACTGCATGTTTTAAATTTATGTCATAACTCCATGCATTTACCTAACCATTCAAATTAAAATCAACGGTAGCTAAAGGTTAATTTTTTTTAGTAACTTGAGTGATAGGTTAGAGACATGTTTCGACATCATAAAACGTAGGAGCTATAGTTTATTTTCTGCACTGTAACCCAGGACCTGCACGGTTCTTCCACATACCGTGAGTATATCGAACGGCATTTCATGTACCCTTGAGGTATATCGAAAGGTAATTCACATTTTTTATTATATATTGGAATACCCCTTGTGTACGGTTGTCATTAGACAACACTACTATGGATTTGAACTCCCACGTACCTTGCGATATCGGGAGGCCCTTCTAGGATTCCTAAGACCATCTAAGAAAATCACTTTTTGCCGTCTTGTTTGTGCAATACACTGAGAACAACACTCGGGGAGATTATTACGCACATACCGTCTAGGTAGTTGATTATTCAGGTGAGGGACAATTGATTCTCTTCACCGCATTTTATTGTTGGACCCTATGGTATATCATGAGTTGCAAAAAATTGACAATCCTGGTGAGGAACCGACTTATTTATTCCCTCTTGTCACCTAATTTTTGTTTTAATTTCCCTAGTTTTGAAACCCTAGGTTAGGTTTAGTGATATTTTACAATATAGTTGAGTTTCAATTGAGACGATCCAGAAGAAACCAGGGCTTACCACCCAACTTTCCACATACAATAGGGGAAGGCCCAATGGAAGCCATAGATCAAGGAGCTGCAACTAACTCCCATGTGGGAGGTATCCCAGTTGCATAAAGTGGAGAGAAATTCACTTCTTATATTAATCCCTTGGTCCAACATTCTCCTATGGCTGAAACTTCCTTTCATTCTCTAATGGAAGGTTGAATTGATGGTCCTGATGAAACTAAGTACAACCTTGATGCTCCTTTTTGGAGAACTTATATGGTTCAAGACATTTTCAAATTTGGGGTTATTAGACCCTCTTTTGAAAACCCTCCTTTGAATGAGGATGCATATAGGATAATTCAAGTATCCCTTGATCGCACTCATAATTTTCAAGAGAGGATAGAAATGGTTATGGCTACCCCTGTACCTAACAAAGAACCTATGTCAGCCCTTTTACCCTATTTGTTGGATCCATGGCCTTTTGGATATAGTACAATTTCTTACACGTTGTCTCCTGTTGATGATGTCCCACCTCGTTATATGTCTCCTTGCAATCCAGGTCAAACCTCCAACCCTACAGTTTTAAATTCTAGGTCTGTTTCTAGTCCTCCCTTAACCTCTATAGCTGGGGGAAAATCCTCAGCTCAAATGGGGGCAATACATTCCAACGGCGAGGGGAAACCCTCGACACAACCTATGTTATTTGTTAGTGGAGTTTCTACTAGTACTAGGCAGACTTCTGTTGTAATACAACCCACAGTTGTTGTTCCTCCTACCCATACCAATGTGGTAATCCATCCATCGAGTTCAGGCCAACCCTTAGGGGAAAAACCTAAAATCAACCAGTATTCGTGGGGTTATGGTTACCTACAAATCAATTACATATAGAAAATATGAATTATCAAACTACATATACAGGAACCATGTATCATGGAATCCCTTACCTTGGGAACACGTTTACACCATGTGAGCAAACTAATTGGTCTTACATGCCGATAATGGGAGGAATTCCTATTCTTGCTGTTGGAGGTGCCGATGGGCCACCTTATGGTGGCCCACATTTTGGAGGTCCACCAGGTAGAGGCCCACCTACAGAAGACCCACCTGGTGGGGGTCCACCGTACAGAGGACCACCACCTGAGGGCCCACCACCTGGGGGGCCAGCTTTGGGAGGATCATCACCTGGAGGCCCATCTTCTGGGGGTCCACCTTCTTGAGGACCACTACCTGGTGGGATACCACCTGGAGGTCCACCACCACCTAGAGGCCCACCATGCGGAGGACCACCTCTTAGAGTCCCACCCCCTTCAGGAGGGTCATCTGCCCATCAACCAACTCAACTGCCAATATATTAGTCAGCTTATGGTCCTAATGGTACACGTATGCCTTATCAATACTACCAGTATGTCAAACCTAATCGACAAATTCTGTTCCTAGCAACTTTGGGCTTGGCTGATTTGTCCAAGTTGATAAATGATCCCATTCAGCACAACCCTTCATGGCCTGCTATTCTAGTTAAGTTACCATTAGACATTCCAAATTTTGATGGGAAGCAGGGAGATGATCCCAAAAATCATGTCATGACTTTTCATCTATGGTGTTCTTCAAACTCCTTGATGGATGAATCTATTTGTTTGAGACTCTTCCAATGAACTTTGACTGGTGTGGCCGCAAAGTGGTATATTGAACTTCCACAACATTCATTTGTGTATTTTAGCTCATTGGAAACCATTCTTCTTACACACTTTCAGCTACCCATTCGTTATGAAACTGGTATGAACCTTTTGACGTCACTTAGTCAAAATACCTCCACACACATATCGGACCATATCCATGAGTGGAGACGATGGAGACGAATTATTAAGGCTCCCATCCTAGACCAATTGTTAGCTGATTGGTTCACAAAATCCTTGTTTCCTCCCATTTCCCAATATGTGGATATGGGTGGCGTTGCTACCGAAGAGCAGACTATTAGTTGTTCCTAGTATCTGGATTTGGTATATTCCCAATATGGAACTTTGTATGACCTTATCCTGTAAGCTCCTCGTCCCACCACAAACCCTGCTAAGCCACTTGTAGAGATTCCAATTGATGGGGTTGTTGGCTCAATCCAACCCTCATTAGTAGCCAAAAATTCCAAGCCACCTAATTCTTCTGCTACTACTTATTTAACTCCTACAATTTCCATTGAGGTAAATGCTACTCAAAGAACACAAACACCTGACAATAAGAAAAAATGAAAAGGTAAAAATAAAAAAACCTAGAAACCAACAACAGAATACCAAGACCACGGCCATGGAGAATGATAAATGGAAGAGAAAGGCTAAGTACCCTTGCTTGTTATGTGGGGGTGATAACTTCATGAAGGAGTGCCCTCGTTGTGAAGAGATTAGAAAATTCCTGAAAAGTAATCCCACACATGTGGTGCTTACCAATCTCTTCCCATATAAACAAAAAATGATAGAACATATGTCTAATCAGGGGACCTCTGGTTCCATAGAAGAAATCAGAATGATGTCTTCAGATAGGATCAATTTGAATACTCATAGTCATTCATATGGAAATCCAATAGAGAAGAAGGACAAAAATCCTTCTTTCAAGAAAGTTCCTTCTACTAGTTCTCCTCCATATTCGTCTAATGGACCTCTAGTGATCGAAAAACCTAATATTTATTTAATTTTATGACCACCTAAGGGTACCCTTAGAAAGGCTATTTTCAATCCCAATGCCTGAGCTGCGCAATTTTATAATGTTGTTGAAGATTTAGCACAGGCACCTTACGCGATGTCTACCCTTGAGGTACTCCAAAGTTGTCCAACGCAGTGTAAAAACCTGCTAACGGATTTGGGGGCATTAGACCCAAATAACACCAACTTGATTCATTTCAATGTAGAGAACTATAAATCCAGATTACCTCACCAACTCACATTTCAAATTTCCTTTAGAGTAGTTGGGAGAAAGGTCCATAAGACTGTCCTAGATAAAGGAGCTTCAATCTAAGTCTTATCTATATCCTATTGGAGATCCATTGGTTCTCCTGAGCTTACAAAGTCTCCTATGATGTTAAAAGTGTTTGATGGAGGAGGTTTCCAGCCCCATGGTCTATTACCAGCCCTTTCAGTCGAGCTTGGGGGGAAAACTATTTCCATTTAGGTGGAAGTAGTTGATGCCCCATTAGATTACAATCTTATATTGGGGAGAAACTGGTTATATTCCATGACTATCCTCTCTTTGACAGTCTTTTGAACCCTCCAGTTTCCTCATTTGGGAAAAATTGTAACTATCGTTCAACTTAAATTTTGTTCACCAGATGTCACTACTCCCCTTGCAAATAACATCCCTATGTTAGGTTTTTCCCCTCCTCCTTATCAGTCGACTAGGGTAGGTATGCTGAAATATTCAACCCTTATGGGAGTGCTTCCTTCTGCCCCTCCTAGTACTAAAGTAGCAACCATGAACATGATTTCCACAACTAGTTATAGCACCAATGGCAAAGAATTTGTTGAGTCATCCTCCCTTGGCCCATATGAAGCGTTGTATGATGTTGTTGAATTTGCCTCTGATGTCCATATAGATGATCTTTATTTAGTGGCTTTGGATCCCTACAACTTGCCCTACTGGCTATAACCCTCTCTTCCCACTGTAGACTATCTCACACAGACTTTTCCTTCAGATGAGTCCATTATGGAGATTGTGAGTGTGAATAAAACCGTATGGGAAGATCACCATCATCGATCATTTTTTCTTCCCAACACCAGTTCGGTAGGTTTTGACCTTGAATCACTTATCAGTACTAATATTGTCACCCATCTGCAAACACCTATTTTTTTGCAAGATATAGATTCTGAAGGAAATATTTGCAACATCACTAAGACAAACCCGATTGACATATCAATCAATCCCGAAACCATTGAGCATGTTCACGTAAGGCAGAGCTGCTCGATGGAAGAAACTAAAAATATTAGAGCTCTTTTCAAGGAATTCCATGATATTTTTGCTTGGACTTATGAGGAAATTCCTAGAATTGATCTGTCAATTGTCGTACACAAGATTAAAACCTATCCCACAGCAAAGTCGATTCGACAAAAATTACGTCAATTCCATCCTAGGAAGGAAGTGGCTATCAAATCCAAAGTAGAGAAAATTCTAAAGACAACGTTTATTTATCCCATATGCCTGACGGAATGGGTATCTAACATTGTCCCTGTCACAAAAAAGAAGGGCACTATTAGACTCTACATCGATTTTCATGACTTGAATAAGTCTTGTCCTAAGGACAATTTCCAGACTCTGCATATTGATCAGATCATCGATAACTGTGCTAGAAGTGTCATATTTTCTTTGATGGATGGTTTTTCTTGTTACAATCAGATAGAGATTCTACCCATCGATCAACATAAGACCACATTCATTTTCTCATAGGGAACCTTCGTGTATCGGAAGTTACCCTTTGTCCTAAATAATGCTAGAGCTACATTCTAATGAGCCATGTACTATGCCTTTCATGATATCAAGCATATAGTTGAATCGTACCTTGAAGACCTCCTCACTCATTCACAGCAACAAGAGGACCATCTAGGGCACCGTAGAGACATTTCCCTTAGGTGTTGTCATTATAACATACGATTGAATCCACACAAGTGTGTATTTTGTGTATAGATTGGACACCTTCTTGGCTTCATGGTTTCCAAAGATGGAATCCAGATTGATCCTCTAAAAATTGCTGCTATCTTGGCCTTAACTACCATGACTAACCTTACTGAACTCCAAATTTTGCAAGGGAAAGAAAACTTTATTCATCATTTTGTGTGCAACTTCATCGAGAAAACGCATGGTTATATGCATCTCTTGAAGAAGGACACTCCATTCCTCTAGGATGACCAGGCCCAACGAGATTTTGATAACCTAAAGCATGCTTTCACTCACTCACCTATGATACACCCCCCATATTATTCAAAGGAGTTTCTCTTGTATGTTTCTGCCTCTACTACTACCATTGGAATGGTTCTAGCACAGGACAATCCCAATGTCCAAGGACACGTGATATATTACATGAGTAAGAGTATCATTGACTCCAAAACCCATTACTCACGTGTGGAGAGGTTCGCTTTGGCCATGGTCATTACTGTTTAGAAATTTTTTCATTACATTCTTCTTCATACCACAATTTTACTTGTAGATCAAAACCCTATGTACTACATTCTGACCCGTCAGGTACTAGGGGGAAATATTCTCGTTGGATTGGTATCTTACAGGAATTTGAGCTTGAGTTCACCAAGGCCACTTTGAAGAAATCTTTGGTTTTCATAGAGCTAATGTGTTACCTTCCCTATGATTTTATATAAGTTGAGCCCAATGATTCATTTTGAGATGAATTCATGTTCTTGATAAGCACAACTAACCCATGGTATGGATATTTGATCATCTATCTCGATACCTTGATATTTCAGCCTAACATATCCCATGACGATCGTCATCATATCCGTCACCACACAAATTACTATCTCATTTTGAATGATACATTGTACCACCCTGGTATAGATTCCATCCTTTGACAATGCCTTACACATGAAGAAGACGAAATGGTTTTGAATGATTTCCACTATGGAGCATGTGGAGGTCATCTTTCTGGGATGGCTACAGCCCAAAAAATCCTTCACGCTGGGTATTTCTGGCCCTCGATCTTCAAAGATTATCGTGAGGCAGTTAACAAATACCCACCCTGTCAACACTTTTATCCAAAAAAGTGCACCCACCCTGCTCTTTTACACCATGTCATTTTAGTTGGCCCTTTTTCCAAATGGGGTATAGATTTCATGCATTGTAATCCTACCTCAGTCGGGGGGCATGGTTACATCATAGTAGTCATGGATTATTTCACAAAATGGGCTAAGGTAATTCCTACATATGCAGAGGATGGTAAGACCACTGCCCTCTTTTTATTCAATCACGTGATATCTAGGTTTGGATTCCTGCAAGCTATAGTCACTGCCCACGGATCTCATTTCTGGAATCAGATGATGGCTGAGTTGAGTGCTAAGATGGGTTTTTTCCATGAAAACTCAACTCCATACTACCCGCAGACTAATGTTCAGGTTGAGGCCATTAACAAAGTTTTAAAACTATGACGCATAGGATGGTTGGAGATCATAAATCCAACTAGCACTTAACTATTTTTTCCACACTTTGAGCTTACAGAACTTCAGTCTAAATGTCAACTGGTTTAACACCTTTCTAGCTAGTCTATGGACTGGAATCTATCCTTCCTATCGAGTGTCAAATTCTGTCACTCAAGATCATAGTAGAACTTCTACCGCACACTTCCATTGAGGAAGAAATATTTATGTACTTGATTAACCTTGGTGAAATTAGAAGAGATGTTTCCTTGGCTAACAAGGCACACAAGAAACCTATCAAGGCACAATATGACAAGTCTGTTCAACCTCCTATCTTCAACGAAGGTGACCTAGTCCTGACTTACGATCAGAGACATGATAAACTAGGGAAGGCAAAGTTTGAATCCATGTGGTATGGTCCCTTTATCGTTAGCAAGGTCTTAGAGAAAGGGGCTTACGAGCTCATAGATTATGACGGGATACCCCTCGGGAAACCTTGTAATGGGTTGTACCTGAACATGTATTATTCCTAAGACATTTATGTATGGTACCTTGTATATATGTATATTTGGATTTCAGTGTGTTTTGTCATTTTCAATATGGTTTTGAGTTGATGTCCATATTGTTTATACCATTTTTTGGTTTTGCAGATTAAATGGATTTTTACAATTTCACTGATGGTGCATGATGCCATACCTTGAACCTTGCTTCATAAAATTGGGTGTTGTATTCCCCAGCTTAGGATTTAGTTAGTTCAAGTGTGGTTTGTATTGGTATGTCTACCAACAACATCATCCAGTATCAGGCAGTGATAGTCTTACTCACCGAGGCTGCATCTAGGGCCATTCATTAGTTGGTGGTTTTTATGGACTCTCAATTAGTGGTTTGTCACCTAAATCATGTATATGCTATTAGGAACCCTACATTGCTCCACCTTTTTCGGAGAGTGTGTTTTTTGGAAGGGTCATTTGATTTCATCACTTATAGGCATATCCCTAGGTCTAATAATATGATTGCTAATTCATTGGAAAATTTCATTTTGGACTGGCATATTTCCCATTCAAACTCAATAGAAATAAACATGGTCAATCATAATGTAAAATAAAAAGTAGAAACATTTAAAACTCATGTAAATACATTTCATCCATTTGAAACACANTAAGTTTGTATATATATATATATATATATATATATATATATATAAAGTGATTTTACAAAAAATATGGTCATGAGATCTCCTCTGAAGAACTGTGGATTTCAGGAAAACAAAATGATACAAAAATCTTGAAGCTAGCTAAGCTTTCAGAGATACATCATGCAGACCACTTTAATGGTCCTCATGGTAGCACATAAGGGTCCTTTCTAGTCTGCGTAGCAAGTGACTGAAGCGGCCTGATACCCCCATGGTATGTCTCTGAAACCTCCTAGCGATGTTATCTATAGCAGCATCTGGGATATCCAGAGTTAGTCGATCTAGGTTCTCCTCCAGCTCCGTGATCTCATCATAGCCTCTATGAACAAAGTGAGCTTCTGCTCTCCTTTCCATTGGGGAGGATCTTCAGGTCACACATCACCAACATATACATGTAGAATTTAGGTCTTGTTATCATCCATAAAAATCATAAAAACATGAAAAATATAAAAACATAATAAACATATTATGTTTTGCTTCTTATTAATGTCACCCCACTGAGCCGTAGGTGGTAGTCATAGGTCAGGATCTCCTCGAAAGTTGGACCATGCATATGCATAATCCTCAATCATGAGGATCTGATCACTCATCCAATGGAAGAAGGCGGCCTCAAACTTTACCTTGGCCCTGCCACCTTTTGTCTAGGCCATCATATCCACCCACTGCACTGTGTAAGGGTCTCTAGCTCTCAGCTCTATAAATACAACTTGGGGCCGCATAAGGGGTACCCTCTCAAAGAAGAAGCATGCTAGGATGGTCCCATATCCAAACTACTTCAGCTCTCCTTACTGGGATTTCGTCACATGATCCTTGAATACAAGTAAACGTGCCTCGGCCCAGTTATATACTGTGTGTTCCATGGCCTCTAGGGCATACAAAAGATGTTCCTGGGATTCCTAGTGGACCCCTTGGATCCCAGGAACCCTCTGCATGGTAAATAGAATATTCTGAAGCGCTATATCCCATATATCCTTGATAGGAATCTTCTTACCTGACATTTTGGTGCCAAGAAAGAAATGGCGAACAATCAACTCCTTTGTAGTGACATCCCCACCTCAAGAATTAGTCAAAGAAATGGGTGATTCCCATCTAGATAGCCTTGTCAGGAAGTAGATATCTTCCACCTCCATAGTCACAATATGAGGTGCCACCTCAAAATACTAATGTTCTGGATTCCACATCCGTAGGATGTACTCTAGTAGGTGTGCATGTGAAATCATGCTAGCAGTACAGAAGAATTTTAAGAGGCCATAGCCTCTCAAAGAAGCTATGCAACCCGCATTTCTTGTGGCTAGGCCATCATCATCATCATGTTACCATTCCTTCCAAATCACCATTTTTTGACCAAATAAACTTGCCAAAAATCATCAATGAGCTATTTAGAAACACATTTCACCATTGAATTTGCTCAAATTTTTTTTATGTGTCTAGGGAAAGTTGTTTTTTGAGCTCAAGGTAGGCACTGCCTTTGTCCCATTGAGACAAAGCAGTGCCACCACCTGTGTATAACTAAAAAACCACGGTTTTCATAGAGCACCACCTTTCCCATAAAGGCCAAGCACGGTGTTCGCCGTTGGTATTTTAGGTTGACCCATTAAACTCAAAAACTCAACCAAATAAAAAATTGGAAACCATAGAAAGGAAGGAAAGGGTTCTAGCTGTTACCTAGATCTGATGGTGCAAAAAATGGATGGAGGATGGCTTCACAATCTCCGATTGAAATCTACACCTCAAATATCCCAAATTGCTCCAAGACTTGGTAAAATGGTAAATGTTTTCATTTTTACTATTTTACTTGCCTTTTATAACATATTTTTTAGGTTTTTTGTATTATTTTGATTTATTTAAATCATTTTTATCAAAAATACCCTTTTACATAGTTTGTAAAAGTCTTTTTAAATGTTTTGGGAGACTAATAATTTGTTTAAGAGTATTTACAAGGATGAAAATAAACGGTTTTCGCTATAGGGAAGTTCAGTTTTTATTTTTTCGTACTTCTAAAAAATGAAAAAGGTCCTTGAGCATTCATTTTGACACTTTGATCACACCCCCAAAACCTAGTATCAAAGTTTTGAGTCTTTTTCTAATTATTTTCAAGCTTGTAAAACTTGTTCATCACATAAAAGAAACCTATTGGAGTCTTCTTTAAATTCTTTTCGAACTCCCTAAAAGTGAAAAGATTCGAGCATAGTTGTTTTCTTCACACTCATAAAAGTAATTGAAGACTCATCTTTTCGATGATAGTTTATCTCTTTTTTGGTTCGGGTTGACTATTTATGAAAAAGGACCCTTTGGAGTCTTCTTCCGTCTTTTTTTAGACTCTCTAAACATGAACGATACCGAGTTAGCTTTCATTAGACTGGTTAAATTAAACATTTAAAGACCCTTTTTGGGAACAAACCCATCCTTTCTAAGGTTTGTAAAATCTATGACAATTTGCTTGTATTCAAAGAAGCTACAACAAGCGTTTGTTACCCTCTTTGAACTCATAAAAATGAAAATAGGTACCCATCAAACATGATGGGGAAACTAAGGGAGGGGAATGAATTCATTTTGCAAATAAATGGTATTTTGTCATCACCTTTGAACATGGCACTTGTCTACATTTCATTTAGTCAATTTGGTATTCATCTTATCTCTGAGACGATCCACTTTCATGAGTCATGTCACTCCTTTGAGTATTTCAAAGAATGCATTGTCCAATGTCATATTGTGTTCCACCTCCTCGAGTCAATGCTGCTAAGTATTTTGTCGTGCCGCCCGATGTTCAAAAGTAAGTCTGAAAGTTTATCTTTGCAGTCAAAAAATCCTTTGTGTCAACAAATTTTGATTCAGTCCTATGGTTACATTATCTACAACATTCCAAAACTTTGTTCCAAGTTTCATTCCATCGATGTAGGATTCATCATGGCCCTCCTTCAACAAGAGTATTCTTGTTGACATCAACTCATTAGGCAGGAATTAGTATTAGAAACAAGTGTAGTACCTTGATATCTGTATGCCTCAATGACAAATTCTCTCACTGTCGACATAGGTTCACATCATTGACCTTTTATCGATAGACTCGATTGAGTGTTCAATATCAAATCATTTATTCACACTTAGTATATTGCACTAGGGTACCTTGGGAATCATTAACACTAATGGTGATATCCCTCACACTTGTTAATGGTTCACATCAATTATCGGTAATCAAGTGGTTTCTACCATGTTTGACTTCAAATCATTGTAATCACATGGATAGAATTGTACTTTATGGAAGACAAGATGAAGACCCTGGGTATCTATTAAAAGAACTCATAGCTTTCTCCCCAGGTTGCGATGGAAGTATATTGTATGAAGTCCCAACATGGATCCAAATTTGTATGGTCATGGCTATGCTCAAATTTGTGATCATTTGACATAGATCTACAGTGTATTTCTAGTATCTATGTCCCAATTTTGAGTCCTCTATCACATGGATATATGATGTATTCTAGTAGACATGGTTGTTAATCTCTCTCATGTATTTGCCTTGTATTGGTATGCATCCATGATGGGAACACATTTGTTCATGAGTCAAAAGTATTGATGTATTGCATATTCCTAGTTGATGATCTCCAATCAAGCTAATTCTTGCCTCGAAGTGATAACTTGCTCTTTCAAATCTCTCTCCTATCGTATCCCTCTAGACTCATGATTTAGGGGGCATTCTGCTACACATAAATCTTGTAATCATCATGTGATGAGGTCCCAAACACTAGTATTTTCCTTGAATCCCAAGTTGTGAAGAAAAACACTGGCCTAGATATCAATCTTGCATATGAAAATCAAACACCGCTCCTGCCTTTAAGTCAATAGGAGGTGCCTTATTCAGCAATGCCTTTACCCTCTTGACAGTAGGTGGTACTACCACCTTTACCCCTTGTACAAGGTGCGGTTCTTCCCTGTCACCACTTTGTCATAGTGAGAAAGAAGCGGTGCCCTTGGTAAAAAGTTAAAAAGAGAGTTCTCCACAAAGCTTCTCTAAGGAAGGCTTCATGGCACTCTTATCCCTACACATGAGGACCACCTAGACTCGAGATCCATCCTTTTGGGATCTCCTATCCACCTCACCCATCAATTTCTCAACCATCCCTATCCTCTGTTGGACTATAAAAACAAGCTCATTTCCATGGTTGAAGGAGGAGAAAAGTTATGCTATTGAATTGACATTATGGCCTAAATTAGTAGGGTGAGCATAGAGGGAGCAAGTAGGAGATTTTGGGGACAAGCTATCGTCATTGTGAAGGAGCATATCGACACTAAGGAAAAGGTTATGTTGGGTAAAATATCATCTTGAATAATTCACCTAATATTTAGTTATCGACGGGGGTTGGTAAGCTTGGAGTTTCCATGGTTGAGGAGGAGAAAAGTTATGCTGTTGAATTGACATTATGGCCTAAATCAGTAGGGTGATCATAGAGGGAGAAAGTAGGAGCTTTTAGGGACAAGATATTGGCATTGTGAAGGAGCATATCAAAACTAAGGAAAAGGTTGTGTTGGGTAAAATATCATCTTGAATAATTCACCTAATATTTAATTATCGATCGGGGTTGGTAGGCTTAGAGTTGTTACAAAATATATGCGAAGGTAGAGGGGTTCCTAGGGTATCGTGGTAATACTTTCAACAAACAAAAGATCAAAATATATTTCAAATTGAAAAACTAAGTCAAACTCCAAAGAATTCAATTATCATGATAATTGAATAAAGTACTAGACTAGAGTGGTATCAAATTATACTACTCTACTCTATAAACATAAGGATATAGAGAATGTTATGACAATGAACTATTCTATCTAAGGAGATTTATTTTATTTCTAAACAACTTTAAAGACTAACTATGCAAAGAAGGATTTACAACAAATAGATATACTTTCTAAAAACTATACATGCAACTAATAGATGTACATAATGGTTTAGACTAATTATCTAGTTCCATTCTCCTTGATTATTTCGAGGATAAGGGTTCACTGTAAGTGGAACATGAGTAGGAGAAGTGTCAAAATGACTTTCAAATGAGGTGAAGAAAATAAATGGAATCAAATCAAATTTAATCTCTACGAAGATATGTAGACTAAGAAACGTCCAATTGCAAGCGATAGTAAACATGATGATTTATAAGAAAATAACTCTTGCAAAAGATAGAATAATACTACGAGAAGATAGACATAACTTATAAACAAGCAGAAAACTTATAAAGATGATTTAAATTCTATCCTATAGATTCCTTTAATAACTATATGATGGAAAGAAAAAATCTTATTGCTATGAACAATTTACAAGATACTAATCTATTAATGCTTCTGACCCTAAACTTTACATGCAAATGGATAAATCAAATCAAACTTAAAGATATAATTACAAGGCAATACAATAGACCAAAACACATGACATAATTCTTAAGCATAAGGTGAAAAGAAATAAGAAATAAGAATAAGACTTAACAAGTATTCTAAATAGTCTCATATAAGTCTTCTAAGAATAAATAAAACCATTATCTAACTCCTATTATCAAAAAAGAATCGAAAAAACTAAAGAAACAAGTTCAAAATTGATTGAAAATGCTCAGGACTGAATGGAAGACTGGATAATAGGCTGGAATACAGGTCTGGATGACAAGTAGAATAGGCTTTCTGAATGACAGTCTACATGCAAAAAGCACTAAAATATCAAGGAAATGATCAATCTAAATGATTTAAGGACAGTTGACCCATGCATATGATACTAAAATGTAAAGAGAAGAAATCGAACCTACTGAATCATCAAATTTCATAGCAGAATTATCTAAACTAATTCATAATTTAAAAAGAAAAATTGTTATTTATTGCATCATTGAGAAACTAAAATATAATTAAGCAGATTCATGACAAAACATAAGTAAATAAAGATGAACCTATTGTAACTTGATTAAAGAAATATATATTATCAATATAACATATGTTAGCACTAAATTTATTTTTGTTGGAATTGGTCTTTAAGTTTTCATGGGTGATTGAGTTGGTTTCCAAAGTTTTCTCATTAAGCTATTTCCAAGTTGGAAAAGAAAAGAAGTTAAAGGCATTTTAGGTAAAAAGAGAAATAAGTTTTTCACAAGTGGGGAAAAAGTTTTATTCACTTTTGAATGAAATTTATAAAATGGGTTTTATAAACCAAAGATTGGATTTATATTCAAGTTTATATAATTTTGGATATTAAAGAATTTACTTTGTCCAAGCCAAAAAGGGGACCTCGTACTCACCAAACCAAGTCCTCCATGAAGGTTCAAGAGCTAAGCTTTCACAAGATCTATTACCTTTGTTTCTTCCTTAAGGTATAATCAAACCACGAGCACATATAAGCAATGAAAAGGAGAGTCATGTGTTGCATGTGGGATATATTTCCAGAAAGTTAAAAAAAAAACTTATTAAGAAAGTGATTACTTTGTGCAACCATATGTAGAATTTGTTGTAAATGTCCACGGTAGATTTTTTTTTACGTTGGCAACAAAATATCATTGGCAATAGCAATGGCTTAATCTATATACATTGGATAAATTACCAAGATCTAATCCAAATGAATGTTTTGCAATAAAATATATTTGAGATCATTTATTTGCAGTGAACTTAATTGAAAATTTTCTACAGATTTTAATCTAACGGTTCGAAAAAAAGTGAAATCTCATCAATGGTCCCATTCTATTCCGAAGTGTGAAATTGTGAGATAATTAAAAGGGAAGAGTGGTAACAGAATTTAAACCACTTTCCACGTGGTAAATTTTGGTGAGTTCGGCTGAGGAAAGAGGTAAAGAAATTTTTTTTGGAAAAGGTTCTAGAATGATCCAGTGTATAAAAATTAAGTTGACTTAGGTAAAGTCATTTTTGTTTGCATGCTGTGTGTGAGAAGAAGAAGAATTATTTCATAAAAATGATTGTTTTAATCATTTCATTCAGAGAACTATTTCCAATAAACAAATAAGAATTTTTAAAAACAAAAAGAGGTTTTTCATCATAACATGATTATCTACAGTAAAATCTCTCAATTTTTACACAGGTGCTAAGGATGGGGAGAATCCAAGTCATCTTCAAAGGGGAAAATGTTCATATTTCAAAATGATTGTTCTAGTCATCAAATTCAAAGAATTTTTTACATCAAATGAAGATGAATTTTGAGAAACTGATAAATTATTTTCTTCACAACATTCTTATACACAATAACCTCTTTCATTTTTTACACAGGCACTATGATTTAGGAGAAACAAAGTCAGTTTTACATGCCATTTTCATGTTTTCCAAAGTACTATTTCAGCCATCAAATTCAAAGATTTATTTTAGAAAAATGGAATTTAATTTTACAAAACTGACAAAGGTTTGTATTCCTAATAGGCCTATAGTAAAAAACCTCCTTCAGTTTTTACACAGTTCTCACAGGTTGTGAGAATTTAAAATATCTTCACAAGTTATGTTTTCAGAAATTTACAATTTTACTATCTAAGTCATCAGTTTCAAAGGAATATTTTGAGGAGTTTGAGATTATTTTAGTGAAAATAAGACATGGGTTTTGTCGAGAACATGGCCAATTACAAAAAACTCTCCCGGATTTCACACAGCTATTACCATTCGAGATATGCAAAAGAAACTTTGTTGTAACTGTTTGTATTTTTAGAGTTCAATTAGGTTTCGAATTCAAGGTTAGGTAGAGGTTAATATTATATAAATTAAAATGTAATTGATAGTTTAGGGTTGGATTTTCAAGAGCAGAGAGGATATACATTGTAATGGATTCAAGTTTTCAGTACATGAATGAAATTTGCAGAGGGTGAATGTTAAACCTTTTCATGGCAGAGATTCATGTGCCATCTTTTTCTTCAGTAAGTAATTTCTTTATGTGACTGTTTATCTTGTTTCCCACTCCATTTTGTATTTTCTTTCATTCTTGAGAATTAGTTTTTATGGGCTATAATTCATCTTGCATGCTCTAGGTCCATTGTTCAAGAATTTTCAAAACAGTTTCTTCTAAAGTCTTGCAGAATTCACCCTAGTTAGGTGCTCTATTTGATGGGGTGTCTCCCTTTGTCTACTAATCAACCCACTAATACCTCAATATTGAGGAAATGGTGCTTACCTTGCCTCTATTCATAAACCTTCAAAACCCTACCTCCTTCAACCTATTTCAGATCTAATTATTGACTCCATTTCCCAATGGTCTCCTCCATGACTATCCTACCAAGTATTTTCAAACAAACTTGTCATATTTGTCCCATCAGAAATCTGACCTTATGATTGTCTTTGATTGAATATCATGAGTATAAAAACTTTGTAAATAGTGAGAGATCCCTCTCTGACTGTATTAGGTCAAAAATACGGTCTAAAGTGTTTTTTGTTGTTACCTTGAGATTTCCTTTCACAACCTTAGGTATATTTTGAGTAATAAGAAAACCAATCAAATGAACTGAAAAGACTTGAAAAGGAAATCAAAAACTAATTTATGTGCAACCGGTTTCTTAAATCACAAAAGGAATCACATTAACAACATAATATCAAATTTTAAGCTACAGGAAATAAATGACATGAACAATTTCAATAACTAAATTGTAGAAACAAATTATAGATAAAACTATGCTAATTGCATAAAGGGAAGAATGAAAATACATAGAAAGAGAAAGCTTTGGTTGACGGGGGCCCCTCCCAACAATCATACTGATAACTAGCTCACGCTACTTAAGACAAGATCATGCACAACATAGCAGAACTTCCATTAAAGTTAAAAATGTTATAGAGTTTATGGGATTGACTAATTACATGTATCAATTAAAAACTATATATCTCTAACTCTCTTTCTCGCATTGCAGCATTTGTATATATAATGTTTGACAAAGGGTGAGCAAGTCGACCCTTTCAGTGGTCGACTTCTCTTAATATAAATCAACACTTATGACAAGTAACTAAGCAAAGGCCAACCCATAACATCTTCCTTTGTCTTCGCAAATATGGTTCTTCTCTGGCACATGATGTGGCATACAAACTCTACTTAATCGTCTTGATGTCAAGATGTCATGCAGAGGCATCATACGAGCAATCTTCCAAAAGGGGTTTCATGCTATCACTCTGGCATGTGGGAGACATATAGTTTACAGGTCATTTCAATATTTAATCACTTAGGAATCTATTAACAGCAGCATGCAGTTGGCTCGATGGTTTGGACGGTGAGATGGAAATGTGTTGGATATGCTTTGTGCATATCTAGGATGGATGCTTTACTTGCTTGTTGGTTTGCTGAAGAGCATGATTCTGCAATGACGATTTCATACATTAGTATATCATTACATATCATCGATTTTAACCAACAAAATCATGAAATAATAGAAATAAAACATAACTTACATATATCCAAAATATAACCATACCTGGTGCTGAATAACAAACTGTATGATAGAAAATATGCCAAAAGGTGACAAAACATGTGTTCAATATGTAAATTATTAGCCAAAAAATGATAACAAAATGAGGGTCAACAGGTTGTAAACTACTTCTTCATCTTAATGCAAAATTGGTCCCTTTCTTATAAATTATGTTGTGTCATTATCATGTATTTTATTGTTGGATTCCTTAGTCACTAACATAGAATAGTGGATCATATTCTAGTGCTCTTTGATCTCATTTTCTGGTTTTCATGTGATATTGCATGTACATCCATGAAGAGCGATCATTGCAGGAAGTAGCTACATTGTTCCATCAAAGACACTCATTCTAGATCTCCACCCATTCTAGGGAAAGTATTTTAATTTTGTAGTGAATAATTTGTTCTAGATCTGAACCATTTAGACTAGAGGAACAAACCATGTCCACAGGAGGTGCATTTTTCCTAGGTAGACATATTCCATAATCAGGCCTTCTCCCCCATCCTGAATCAACCAACTTCTATGATTCTTGATAAATTCACCCTCCTAGTAGTCACTCACTTTCACCTTACCCTCCTCCAGCCCTTTGGTTCTGATATGCTGCCAACGGGGATTGACCTCCAATTGAGGGAGTTGATTCCAAGAGTCATCCCAAAAGTGAGCTCAGTTCCCATAACTAATTTCCCAAAAGCTATGATCCTACACCAACTTTCATCCCACTAGTGACTTTACCCAGATGTGAGATCCCAGTGGTTCCTCATTATACCTGATGAGTTGGATCTTGGGCTGACCGTTGCATATTTGATGTACCATAATTTGGACCACGGTTCATGTGAACAGTTGCACCATATCCACCAAATTTCAGCCCCTTGAACATCTCCCAGAACTTCACGATCTCTAATTCCAAGGCCTCCTCTATCCTTGGGGGTGCAAATCCTAATCCTAGCTAACCAGAGAGAACTTATCTTTTTCTTTCCTTCCCCCCCATAGAAAGTTTCACTGGATACTCTTAATCTCCATTAAGCTAGCCTTTGGGGCAGATAGCACTGAAAAGAGATATATCAACATCGCCTGTAGGACTGACTTGACCAAGACGAATCTACCAGGGAGGTTGAGGGGACAGAGGTCCAAACTAGAAATACTGCCTCTCAATCTATCCACTAGGTCCTACCAAGACAATTTTTTAATAGTTCCTAAGCCCAATGGGACCCCCAGATACTTGGAAGGGAAGGACCCTTTGGAAAATCCAATAATTTTGACAATATTCCTCTGGATAATGGGAGCAGTGTTGAGAAAGAAGATTTAATATTTATCAGCATTGACTACCATCCCTAAATATTTTGCAAAGAGATTAAGACTCTTTTTAAAAGCTCGGGCTTCTTGGACTGAAGGGTGCCTCATGAGCATAGTGTCATCCATAAATTGTGAGTGTTTTTGTTTCTCCATGCCCTCATGGAGAGTAAGACCCCTAATCTCTCCCCTTGAAGTCTGGTCATGGATGAGCCTACTCATACCTTTAACCATTAAGATGAAAAGAAAGGGCGAAAGAGGGTCTCCCTACCTGATTCCTCGTGAAGGTTGAAAGAGATTAAATGGTGAGCCATTCAACAGGATGGAGAAGAAAGGAGTTGTTACCAGATTCATAACTTATTCCATCCATTCAATACCAAATCCAAAAGATTCCATCATTTTCTCCATATATTTTGAGCTTAGCTTATCATAGGATTTTTCTATATCCAGCTTGATCATCATTCTTGGTATTTTAGTGCATTTTAGAGAGGAGTGTTTCATGGAAAACTATGATTCCATCCAAAATATGTCTTCCTTTGACAAAACCCAACTCTTTCACTCTTATCAAGGTTGGAAGGAGAGGTTTTAAGCAATTTGTAATAACCTTCGAGATAATTTTATAAATCACATTACAAAGGGCTATCAATCTGAAATTACCTGGCGTATCACCACCCTCTTCTTTCAGAATTAAAGAGAGGAACGTGGCATTGAAGGCCTTGAGCACCCATCTTTTGTGTCTTGACTCCTTAACTATCTTTATAACCTCTTCCTTGATCATATCCTAGATTAAATGGAAGAAGTTAGATGTAAATCCATCTGGGCCAAGGGCTTTCCCTTGGGCCATCTGAGTCAGAGCTTCCTCCACCTCTTGAATGGAAATATGATTAGTTAACATCTCATTATATTCTCTAGTAATTACCATGGGAATGAGTGTAGTGATCCATGCTATGTCTTGATTCTTGTCACTTCTTTCCTTAGTCATAATCTCCTCAAAGTATCTAGTGAGTTCTATTTCAACTTATCCTTTGGTATCAACCTATGACGCATCCACTTTTTTGATCTTGTGGACCTTCGAACCTTTCCTCCTATGGGAAACAAAGTTATGGAAGAATTTAGAGTTCTTCTCCCCTTGCTATAACCATTTGACTCTATTTTTTTTCTTCCAGTATATCTCTTCCTTCTGTTTCCTGGCTTCCAATTGAACCAATAGATCCTTTTCCTTTTATTTCATCTCCATATCCCACCTAGTGTCTATACCTCTCTGGAAAATGAGCTCAATATCCCTGATAAGCCTCCGCTTGTCTTCGAAAATATCCCCAAAGTATTCATTGTTCCACATGTGGATTTTGGCTTTAAGAGCCTTCAATTTCTGCTAGAATTAGTACATTTTTGTTCCCATGGGGGTGACCATCTCCTTCCACCACTATTCCACTAAAGTTTTAAAGTCCTTTTGTTCCAGCCATAATTTCTCAAATCGAAAAGGTTTGCTCATATTTGCGTTCGACTAGTCCCAGTCAAGACTGATTGGACAATGATATGAGCCCACAACAGGAAGAACACTGGCCCTGATCTCTTCGATCGCCTGTAGCATATTTTATGACACTAAAAACATGTCAATTCAGGAGGCACTGAGGTGATCCCCTCCCCTTTTGTTTTTCAAGGTAAACCATCTATCTCCCATTTCCAAGTCCACTAGGGATCCAAGAGCCAAGAACTCCTTGAAATCTTCTTGAAACATATCCATGACATGTCTTCCTCCCTTATTTTCCCTAAGAGAAGTGATCAAATTAAATTCCTCTCCTATAATATAATTACCTTCCAATGCACANTGAAATCTTCTTGAAACATATCCATGACATGTCTTCCTCCCTTATTTTCCCTAAGAGAAGTGATCAAATTAAATTCCTCTCCTATAATATAATTACCTTCCAATGCACCCCCCCCTAGCCACTATAGAAAGCGCATAAAGGTCATCTTCTAAGGAAAATACTTGGGTCCATAGACATTGACCAGGGTCCCTTTGGCCCTTGTCTCCAGAAAATGAAAATTGGTCATCAAAGAAAAATTATTATCCCTCCAATCTACCAGATCAATAAATTTTTGGTTCCATAACATTGCCACTCCCTCAGCCATGAAGTTTGAATTCGTAGCCATCACGCAACTGCCCTTTCAAATCTTTTTCCCGATTGTTTCCATTGCTTATGAGTTTCATTTTGTTTCTTGTACAAATAAGACGTTCAACCTCTCATGCTTGAATTTCATAGCTAAATTCTTGATTTTTTTGGCATGGTTACATCTCGTAATGTTCCAAGATACTATATTCATTGAGTAACCTTATTGACCTCATATAAGGTTTCCATGATCGTTGGGTACTGGCCTAATTCGATAAGCTTCACCCCAATTTTTGTGATCCTTTGTTTGTTCATTTTTTTCCCTCTTCTCTATTCCTCCTCTAGGGATTTTCGTTTACTCCTTTTCTGGGCCTTGGTGCAAATGATAGCCTCCTAAATTAGTTATAGTTGTTTGCGAGAGACAAATGCTTTACCTACCTTATCGCACTCCTTCTTGATCTCATCAAGATCGAGATCTCCCAGCTCCATATCCTCCCCTTCGTCTTCTTCCATTTCCTTGGCCTGATTCTTTTGCTTGTCCCCTCTCCCAATATTGGTCCACTTAGTTCCCTGATGCTCGGTCGAGTTTCCTTATCCAGTCTCTTATTTTCCCCCATTGTTCTCTTCCCAAATGTGGAAGTGATTATTATTGGTAATTACCTTCCCCAAAATTTCCTTGCATGGTTTTGGTCCCCCATCGGCTTTACGTTTATTCCTATTTCAAACTTGTGTGAATCCCTCATTTTCCATTTTTCCCTTTCAACCTTGATTTAAGGATTCTTGTTCTTGGCCCCCCTTTGGACAGTTCCTCCCAAAGTGGCCATATTCATGGAAGATTCTGCATTTGAACGAGAGTTGCTCGCATTTGATCTTTTGGACCCATTCTTCACCCTCCCAGTTCAAACAAACAACCTTGGGGATATCCTTTGATAAATCCATATAAACATAGATTCAAGCAAGCGTTGTGCACCTTTGTTACTTGGTCTGTTTAGCAACCTTCACAAACTCACCTAGGGAGTTTTCAATATCTTTTAATATCTCCAATTCCCAGTATTCAAATGGGAGAGAAACCAGATGGATCCAAAATGGGGCCATCGTCATGTCCTCTGTCTCTAGATTGAATCTCTCCTTCCAAGGCCTAAGGTAGAGACTCGCTAAGAAGAAGAAATATGGGTCTCCTTCCAGAACCCTATCCCTATCCTCCTTGTTAAAAAATATTATCATGAAAAAACCTTTTGACCCTAAATGAACAATTTAATGGCCTTTAGGGTTCCAGGTTCTTCTGTTCCAACAAACTAGATCTCTTTCCCTAGGCCATACCCCGATGAACTTCCCAATGAGGGATTTCTCCTTCCACAGTTCAATCTTCTCATGGATCTTGTCAAAGTAGATATGGATCTCCATAATATATTGGGATTTTGGGAGACAACCTCCCTGGCCCAGTCTCCTTCCTTCTCTCGCTCCCTCCATATTACCACTTCCCTCTAGAGCTTGGATATGGGGGATCTCCATTTCCGTATTCACAAGTGGAATTGCATCCCCCATCCACTGCCCCTTTGCACTCAAAGCACCTTCCATGGTCATTCCGATCCATTCCAAACCCTATATCCCAAAGAGATTCAATAATGTTATTACCTTGTTGTACTCCTAAATCCATGATTAGTGGAGAAAAATCAAGGCCAGTCGTTATGATTTTTTGCAACCGTTGAGGTTTCCATTTAGACAATGAATATTGTGTAGCTTTAATGTTTGTCTTGCTTCAAAAAGAAAAAAAAACTTGCAGTTTTCTTAACATTTTGCTATGGGGTTTTAAATGCACACCACTTCCTGGACTAAGTAACTCAGTAACTCAGTAACTGATTTCCATGTTAAATATTGTGAAATTACTATGTACATTTTTCAATTATTTGCTTTCTCTTTTTAGCAAGAAACAAAAATTATTCTTAACATGTGTTGTTTGTAGGTAACCTTAATCACAATATTTATAACAACATGACGGGGGAGATTGTTGCAGTGCAGATACAAAAGCACGTGCGTAGATATAAAGCTCAGAAATATCATAAACACATGCAGTGCAGACACAGAAACACGTGCATAGTTAGAAAGCTTAGAAAGTGGGCCATTGAGTATGAAGAGCCTGTTGCTGAGGCTTTTCCATTGATTATGAAGAGCCTATTGCTGAGGGTTTCAAGATGCTAAATATGGTTTTGAAGCTGTCGCAGGATCTAAGTATGGCTCAGTAGCCAAGTACAAGTAGGATGGTTTACTCATTGTAATATTTTGAAAATTCATTGATGTACTAGATGATTTTCATATAAATTTAAATGGAGATAGCTTTTGAGAAAACTCATATTTATTGTAATACTTTACATTTCATATAATATAATTTGTGTGGTTTAAAACTTTATATTATTTATAAGTGTTGTAATTAACTAATTAATGTGACATTTCATAATTCACATGTGTAATAGATGATGATAAATAACATATGATTCTATTTTTAATTTAAACATAATATCATATTAAAAATTTATATTGATTAATAATGGACACCATTAAAACTACTAAAATATAATAACCACGCATAAAATGACTAAAAGTGACTAAATTAGTGACCAATAAATGATATTAATGACCAAAAATTGAGAGATACGTGACCAAACAATGAGATATAAATTACCAAAAAAACAACCAAAATTCACATATCAATAACCAAAAAGCGGTTTCGGTGGCTAATTTACGGTCTTTTATTACGCGACCAAATTTGGTCATATTCTAGTTTGTCATGTGGTCATTAATTTGGTCATAAATATGGTCATATACTTGGTCATTGATTCAAATATATGACCAAATTAATGACCAACTTACAAGCTATAAATGACCAAAATAAAAATGACCAATTTTGGTCGAATAATAAAAGACCATAAATAAGCCATCAGTGATCGCCAAACCAAAAGTGGTCATTGATATGAAGATTTTGGTCATTTTTTTGTCACTAATCTCTCATTTTTCACTAGTGATTTCATCATTGGATAAGAAGGGATGCATTGGCAAGACACAGAGATTCAAGACCAATACATAGTTCTATGTGATCTGTGGTTTAAGAAGAATTTCTCAATATTTTCGATCATAAGAAAGATATGAACAAGTCCTCATAATCAAATGACGAAATTGAAAACATTGGCAGAGAATCCATTAATTCAAGAATATAGATATCAATATGGATTCTACCAAAAAAACAAACATAAGTATCTGAATTGTCATTTCCTATATATCTAGTTGTTCAGTTGTGTACATAGATACATTTATAGATTCGGGAAATGTATTATGCATACATAGAATATTTGTAGTTTACTACTAATATGCAGGTGATGGGTAAGTGGCTTATGTTGATGTACAACATTCCATTTCTACTTATATAGAATGAAACCTCCTTGCTAACATACTTTCTTGGCAATATGAAAGGAATCTAGAAGGTTACTGTATGTATATTGGATATAGATGATTGTCGCATTAGTGGAAATAGTTGCATGATTATATGACATATACCTTTATTTATAATAATTTGTCATTATAGTTTATGAAATGTTTCTAATCATACAATTGTATTTGACTTGTAGGAAGGATTCTATGCAATCTGTTAGTTTTTCAACATTTAAGCTGGCATTATGTTAGGATCTTTACTGAAAGAATAACAAGTACAACAATCAAGCACAAGAGACAATGAACACATTTTTTTTGATCGGGGAAACCATAAATGGAGAAAACCCTGCAACTTCCTCAAATATAGAATCACCACAAGATGTAAGACCCCAAAACAGTAAGATACACTCCCGACAGCAGTAGTCTTCGTCTTCTATCTAGCCCCAGTATTTCCTTCCTCACTAATGCACCACACTTGAGTGAGTGAGCTATGTGTAGTACAAGTGATAAATAGAGAGACTCTCACTCTCTATTTATATTCTTCCATTCACTTGAAGTGCACTAAATCATATCGGCCCAACTAACAATTACTTACTAGAGCCTACACCTTAATTAGTGTATAATAACCCTAGTGCCCCGAAACTATGGGGACTTACACAATGACTTGACAAGACTTGTTTACATTATTAATCCTCCTGATCGAAACATTGGGGCATGACAACATGACTCAAATACATAATAGAAACATCCCATAATAAACAGCGGGTTACAATATATAAGATACATAGAAGAATACATTCCGAAGTTACAAATACATCAACACTCCCTCTTAACTAGGAAGGTATTATTTTGACACAATTTTCAGCGCTGGTCTTCTTCTCTGTATCACTGGATCATCTTCGTCTTCAAGTCATATTCATCTTCGGATCTGGATCATCTCTTGATCTGGATCATCATAGAACATCATCACTAGATCTAGATCATCACTCGATCTGGATCATCATTACTGGAATGGATCTGGATCATCACTCGATCTAGATCTGGATCTGGATCATCTCTCGATCTGGATCATCACTGCTGGATCTGGATCATCACTCGATCTAGATCTGGATCTGGATCATCTCTCGATCTGGATCATCACTGCTGGATCTGGATCATCACTCGATCTGGATCTCTCGGATTCATCATAACTGGATCTGGATCATAGCTCGATCTGGATCATCTTTGGTCATCATCAGGTGTGTACTATCTTGTCATAGGAAGTTCTACAAAGCCATCCCTTTTTCATGCTGGTTGTAGGCCTAGCCACCAGGTAGGTCTTCGCCCAGCACTTACTTCTGACCTGCTCATCAGAAAGGCATGCCCAGCACTCACATCTAATCATGTAGTAAACTACAATCACATCAGAAAGGCCCAGCACTCACATTCACCAGCATGATAGGCACATCAACTATCATCTGTGAAATGGCTCTGCACTTATATCTGACCTACTCATCAGAATGGCATCACATCCATCCAGGCTGGAACCACATCTGCCACAATGATGAAAGAACCCTGTTCTTTTCACCCAGGATGGAACCACATCTGCCACAATGATGAGATACTTTTAACCAGGATGGAACCACATCCGCCACAATGATGAAAGAACTCTGTTCTTTTCACCCAGGATAGAACCACATCTGCCACAATGATGAAAGATTTTGTGCACTCACATCTGAGCTGGTAGGAACTGAATCCTACATCCTCTTTAGAATGGCCCCCAGTCCTTGACTGAGCTACCTGGTAACTGACCAGGTGCCTCCACTCTCCCAAAGAGTGGCATTTCCATTTACATCTGTCCTACTCAACCGAATGGCCAGCACTCACATCTGCCATGGGAGGAACTTAATCCTTTAGCCATGAACATAATGGCTCAACCCTTACATCTGACCTGCTCGTCAGAATGGCTCTCTCAGTCCCAGACTGAGTGTTCCTGGTAACTGACCAGGTGCCTCCATTCCCAAAATGGTAGTCAACACTCATATCTGACATGGAAGGAACCAAATCCTCTCACCATGACAGAATGGCTCAGCCCTTACATCTGACCATGGAAGGAACCAATCCTCTCACCATGACAGAATGGCTCAGCCCTTACATCTGACCATGGAAGGAACCAATCCTCTCACCATGTCAAAATGGCTATGGGTCTCATCACTTTCTCTTGGAAGGAACTTTGATCTGGAGAACACCAAGTCTCTCTCTGAAGTACTCAAACTTCAGCCTAGCTAATGGCTTTGTTAATACATCAGCTATCTGTTCCTCCATCGCAACATACTGGAGCTTCACTGCTCCTCTCTGCACCATATCCCTGATACAGTGATACTTGATATCGATATGCTTCGACTTGTCATGGAACACTGTATTCTCTGAAAACTTCATTTAACTATGGTTGTCACAATGTATACAAGTAGCATCCAAATGGAGATCAAATATATCAGACAGTAGCTTCCGCAGCCATACTGCCTCACAACTAGCTGAACAAGCTGCGACATACTCTGCTTCAGATGTACTCAGTGCCACACAGGATTGCTTCTTACTAAACCAAGAGATCACACCTGACCCCATACTGAAGCAACATCTTGAAGTACTCTTCCTGTCTGTTAGAATATAATCCGTCGGGATTATATATTGTAAATAAATAAATAAATAGTTAGTTGAACAGTTACATAGGAATCCGAAAAGGCTGGGCGGAAGGTGAAACACAACCGTCACATGTAATATATAAATGTATGCATTAGCCATGAATAATTTGAATCAGGAGTTATACCTATCAGTGGTATCAGAGCTTGGCTATTTTCCATAACTCATGCCTGCTGCATTTCAGTCCTGGCATTCTTCTTGCCAGTCCATTGCTAGACTGCTTGCTCCATCAGTTTGCCATTTTCCTACGTTTATTCTCTACTAAAACTTTTGAATTAGTTTAACCCTAATTCTTGGTATGCCTAACCCTAATTCTTGGTATTCTGCATCCTATGTATAACCTTCTCCAGCGAGTTCCTGGCCTCGAAGTCGGCCCAACTCAAGAGCTCCATTACTAGCAATGGTAGTATCTCCATCTCAACGATTAGTTCCCTAGTGTTATATTTTCATCATTTAAGCTAGCATTATGTTAGGATCTTTTCACTGAGAGAATAACAAGCACATCAATAACATAAGCACATCACAAGAGACAAGAGGCACAAAGCTTTTAGGAGGGGAAACCATAAATGGAGAAAACCCCTCAACTTCCTATAAGATAGTATCACCACAAGATGTGATCCCAAAACAGTAAGATGACCTCCCAACACAACAGCAACCTTTTGTCTTCTATCAAGCCCAAGAATTTCCTTCTCCAAAAGTGCTCCACACTTGAGAGAGCAAGAGAGCTAAGTCACAAGTGATAAATAGAGAGACTCTCACTCTCTATTTATATTCTTCCGTTGACTTGAAGTGCACTCAACCATGTAGGCTTAACTTATAATTAATTACTTGAGCCTACACCTTAATTAGTGTATAATAACCCAAGTGCCCCTAAACTTTGGGGACTTACCTAATGACTTGATATGACTTGTTTACATTATTAATCCTCCCGATCGGAACATCGGGGCATGACCACATGACTCAAATACATAATAGAAACATCCCGGAATAAACATCGGGTTACAATACATGAAATACATAGAAGAATACATTCCGAAGTTACATATACATCAACACTCCCTCTTAACTAGGAAGGTATTCTTTCGACACAATTTTTCAGCACTGGCCTTCTTCTCTGCATCAACTAGATCATCTTTATCTTCGAGTCATCTTCATCTTCAAGTCATCTTCGTCTTCAGGTCATCTGGATCTGGATCATCTCTCGATATGGATCATCATAAAATGGCATCACTGGATCTAGATCATCACTCGATCTGGATCAACATCACTAGACTGGATCTGGATCATCACTCGATCTGGATCATCTCTCTGGATAGGATCTGGATCATCACTCGATCTGGATCTCTACTGCTGGATCTGGATCATCACTCGATCTGGATCTCTCGGAGTCATCATAACTGGATCTGGATCATATCTCGATCTGGATCTCCACTGGTCATCATCAAGTGTGTACTATCTCGTCATAGGAAGTTCTACAGAGCCAGCCCTATTTCATGCTGTATGTAGGCCCACCACCTGCAGGTCTTCATCATCACTGGCCATACTGAAGAATCCTCAGGACTTATTACGTGCGTCACAAAACCTCGAAAGAGCATCCCAGGACTGATTACGGGCACACAGCCCAACCTATAGGATCTCCTAGGGCTCTGAATTACATGTGACCTTACCACAAAACCTCACAAGAGCATCCCAGGACTGATTACGGGCACACAGCCCAACCTATAGGATCTCCCAGGGCTCCGAATTACATGTGGTCTCACCACAAAACCTTGCAAGAGCATCCCAGGACTGATTATGGGCACACAGCCCAACCTATAGGATCTCCCAGGGCTCCAAATTACATGTGGTCATGGTAAAACCTCGCAAGAGCATCCCAGGACTGATTACGGGCATACAACCCAACCTATCGAATCTCCCAGGGACCGAATTACATGCCATCTGCACAACCTGGCTGAGTGTTCCTGGTAACTGACCAGGTGCCTCCATTCCTAGAATGGCAATTGCCCTTACATCTGTCCTACTCGACAGAATGGCCAGCACTTATATTTGACATGGAAGGAACTAAATCCTTTAGCCATGAACAGAATGGCTCTGCCCTTACATCTGACCTGCTCGTCAAAATGGCACAATCCCATCCAATGATGGAAGACTCTTAACTCTAACGAGGAGAGATTTCTACACTTACATCTGCCATGGAAGGAACTAAATCCTTTAGCCATGCACAAAATGGCTCTGCCCTTACATATGACCTGCTCGTCAGAATGGCACAATCCCAA